>WEIU01007392.1:134865-204622 GCA_013389925.1 Aegithalos caudatus | reverse complement strand
TCGCCGCAGACAACGCCCATGCCCAGCGCTCCGGAGGGGGGGCCCGGCCCTCGGCCCCTCGCCCGCCGTGCTCATGGGGGGTCCCCGGGGACCGGGCTTCGCTTCTTTCTCTGCCTCTACCCCCGGCTGGAGATCCTGCTGCCCCTGGCAAACGCAGAGAGAGCGAGTTCTCACCCTGCAGGGAGCGAGTACATGATTCACTGCCTAAAGAAAACGCGTATGCTTTCATTATGTGGTAGAAATTATTACAGGTAGTTTTAGTTTCCCAGCGTCTTCTTTTCATCTTTTTTTTTTTTCCCTTTTAAGTTTGTACGCTATTCCTGATCATTTAATGTCTGTGGTGATTTAATATTTGGGGGAAAAGTGGTAGAGGGAGGAACTGGCATCCCTGGGTGGTGTCTCTTGCCCCAAAAATGTCTGTCTTGCAACTGTTCCTTTTAAACATGGTTCCCCTGCATATAATAGAAAGGGCCTTTAATTTTCTCGACTCTTCTGAGACTGTTACTTTGCCCCAAGAGCTGTGATTACTCATTTGAAGTGAAATAAATATATATATGTAGAATGTGTGAATGCAGTAACATTTCATTTAGGGAGGTAAGAAGACAATCCAAATACTTTCTGTTCATACATTTTTATAGCCAACACGACCAAGTTCTCACCAAATGACAAATTTTTACTGTGTTGTGCGTGAAAAACACCTCATGGCACCATTGCAGAACATCTGAAAAATGCACATTTTGTGGAGGAAAAGAGAAACAAAAAGAAGGCCTAAATAAGATTCCATTCTATTATAGCTGTGATGGGAAAATAGTTTAGAATTAATAGTACCACCGAAGGAAAGCAGTCAGGCAGACTCCCCAATAACTGAAGGACTTGAAGAAAGGATATGACCCCCAGAAACCAGGTATTGGGGTACAATAATTATCCCCAGATTCCACAGTAAGTGTGCAATTTCTGCTGAGGAGGGAAGGGTTCTCCACATGGTGTGGATGAGTCAGTGCCACTGAAAGTGTTGGCTTTGGATTGAGTGGAAACCCAACATCCTGGAGGAATCATCATCCTTGGGAGCTCCTGAGGCATGACTGTGTTTCTGGGGTTTTCTGAAGTCAGCAGTAAATCATTTCATTAGGAGGTAATAGGACTCTACCCCATGGCACAGATCTGCAATGCAAACTTCCTGTCAACTAATAAAAATTGATTGGGAGGGATTATTGCCTTGGTGCAGCATTTCCCTGCGTGGACTTTTGGTTCTCCCAGTACCATGAATGTTTGCTAAACAAGCTGCCCAGAGCAAAATGTGGAATTGTGCTGTATTGCTTCTGAATGGGCATGAGCCTTGTTAAAATTTAGGATGGAGCACTGAACTTGTTTTGTTTAAATCAGTGCTGTGGGGTTTGGACTTCCAGAGATTTTAGGAATGGGTGAACATAATTTTAAGATGCACCCTCTCATTCTGCCAGCTGCTCTAAATGCATCTTCACTTCTCGTGTCCATGGCTTGGAAGAAAATGTACTGTAGATACCGTTTTATCATTTAATTGTGTTCCTGTTCAGCTGAAACAATTAAAAATGATTGGCATAATTTGTTCTTGTTTATGTGAAATAATGCAGTTCTGCCAAGATGATAGCTGAGACTGCTGAATAATTCTGTGAACAAAGTGATTAGAGAAGCAATATGAGCAAAGAGTAAGCTACTCCTGATTTTCTCCTCAGTTTGATCTTTGAGGTGCACAATTGTAAGGCCACAGTTATTAATTGGTACATACAAAATGGGGTGATGGTAAGTACTGGCTACAGATACATTGGAATACAAGTCCCTTGGGTAATTCCAATATGAGTTTGGCATTTTTTTGGTGTTTAACATTAGAATAAGTGTAAACTTCTGTCCCATCTTTCTCCTGGAGACTGGAAGAGTGGTGGGTTGCTATTTATGTTTGGCTCATGGCATTTATAGCAGCACTTATGGTGGGCATCCAACTGTGGCTTCTTTGGTGTTACTTACCTGACCCACTTAGGGAATTTCTGAAGTCTTGGGAGCTGCATTTGTGAACGGTTGGGAATCTAGTCCTGTGTCTGTACTGTCCTCAGGAGGGTGGCCCAGATTAAGAGGACAACTTTCTAGGTACTTTTGCAGTGTAAGTAGCACTTAAACCCTGATCTCCAGAGATATATTAAGAGATTTGGGTGTCTGACTATCTTCCCAGATCTGCTTAGGCATGTTCTGGCAAATCACAAAATGCCAGGAAGCTTACTGGCAGTACAGGAAGCTTGGTGAGAAATCTCACTCACTGCTGTTCCTTATTGGTAGGATAATATATAACTAAATGGACTCCTTTTTTGGAAAACAATTGGAGTAAGTGATACTCTGGAGCTCTTCATATCAAGAGGATGTAGAGGATTCCTGTAGACTGCTGCTGAATATTGAAACCAAATTCCTCTTTGTGGAAGCTGGGAACATCTTTGTTTCAGGTGGGAAACACGCTCTGGCTCAAGGCAGACTCTGAGCAGACACTCCCAACAGCTGCTTTGTGCTACAAGTCTTGAAGTACCTTACTTGGGTGAGGTGAAATAGGTGGGGTTTTCCCCCTGAAAACCAGGGAATAGGTCAAGGTACAGGTAAGGAAAACACCCAGGAGAGGTGTCCTGCCTCCCAGCACAGCAGGCTCACAGCTGGCTCCCTTTGTCTTCAGAAATTGTCTGTCAGGGAAATGTCTTTATCACAAAGGCAGGAACGTGTGCAGCAGTGGGTTCAGTTCAAGATTTGAACCCTTTTTAGGAAGAGCTGTCTCCTAGTAACAGGTCTTCAGCTTAGAGCCTAATGAGGAATCAATAAGTCACAAATTAGAATTCAAGTTGCATATTAATTTTGGTTTGCAGAGGATTGGTCTCTTTCAAGCAGATGTCAGGCTCACTTCAGTTTCTTGGGTTCCTCTCATGGTTACCACTTATCCTGTGTGTTAAAGGTCTTACTGGTGTAGTGATGTGGGGTGTGCCTGCTGTCTCTGGGCTAAAAGGCAGAAAAATCTCAGCATATCCCTAAAATCTGTAGGAATCCAAGAGTTAAAATAAGGTTGTACATTTTTTTAAGTGGGAGTTGTACATACTGGGACATAAATCGATGAGTTGTGTGAGAGAGGGCCTTTGTCTATAATGGCCTTCTTGGATTTCCTGAGGTACCAGGAGCACACAAAGGAGACAGAATTCCATTCAGTTGGGTGGTGAGGTCCTCTGCAAGGAGCCCAGAAGCTGACTTGGTGTCCAGTATTAGAGGGTTCTCAGTTAAGGGGAGAGATTTATGATGAGGCCCAGGCTTGAGATGTTTGCTTTCAAAGTGCAATGTTTGGTAGGAATAGTGGGGAAATCCTCTTGATTTAGAAAAGTAAATGTCCACAGCTTGAAGAGATTACAGGAGCAATTTAAAAATGTTCTTGTTGCAAGAAGGGCTAGTGGTAGACCATACAGTTGAAAATCCCACTGCTGCCTGGATAACCTGGCCCTGATCTGTGTTTCTCCAAGAGTGTAAAGGTACAGGACTGTTCATTGCAGAGTCATGCTGTCAGGTTTGGAAGGGTTCTCACTGCACCAGCTGTTAGAAACCTTGCCCAAGGAATAGCAGCATAACCCTCTGTTTTGTCCACAGAATCATCATCAAGCCACTGTGCAGCTTGGATATTTGGGATTTTTTCCTCCTCTGCCTGTTGATTGTCCTAATTGTGAATCCACCTGTTAGGTTCTTCTATGCTCATTTGTGTAGAACTTGTACATTGTGATAAGAATGGAATGCTTCTCATTTGTGCTTGAATTCTGGTCTGACCCTTAGAACCAGTTCAGTTCTCTAAATTAGAAGCAAGATAAATTAATTTTCCCTGTGAGTAGTTGTCTGAGCTGGCGACCTGAATGAGTCAGTTGAGAGGTCAGAGGGGTGTTGAGCTGGCAGGAGGGAATTGATAGGGATGGGTTCAGCCATCTCTGGAGTCCTGTTTGCCAAGCACAGGATTCCCTAAGGGAACAAGAAAACCTTCTGCAGCAGTCACAGTGTGGTTAGAGGAGTTCCACATGGATGGAAAGCAGAGCTGAGCTTCCCTTGGTTGAATTTAGAGCTCACCAGTGTGGGTAGGGTGGTGCCACTGATGCTGTCTGTAGCTCTGGGAAATGCAGTCTGGGGGCATTAATCTGCTCAGTTAATTCATCTCTTACTGAAGAATACACACTGGCCCCTACTTCAGTTCTTCCCATGTATGTTCCTAGGAGTTTGCTGCTACTAAGTTAGCACTTGCTCTGTTTCTCAGAAATGTTAGCTTGCTTCCCAGCACAGATCCCTTGTGATTCCACTGGTGGGCTTTCTCTGTTCCCAGCACTGGAGTCTCATATTCATACCCTGTTTCCTGTCTTTCAGCCAAGTGTTTATCCATGTGAGGACTTTCCTTCCTATCCCATGGCAGTTGAGTTCCTTAAAGAACCTTGGGGTGAGGGACCTTGTCAAATGCCTTTGGGAAATCCAGGTAGACTATTCCAATTATGTCTTCCTTGTCCATGTGCTTCACTTGTTCAAAGCATTCCAGTAGATTGGTGAGGCATAATGGAAGGCCATGCTCTCCAGTATGTTTATGCATATGCCCACTCATTCCAGGGGTTTTAAGAATGTAATTCCCATTTACTTGACCCCTAGTGAGTAACAGGTTCATGGTTTTGTTGGTCCCCTGGAGTGTCTGCTGGAACCCTTCTCAAATGAACAGTGTAAATGGCTTTGTCTTTGCTGCTGCTATTAAAGCCCTGACTGAGAGGTTACACACAACAGTTTAGGGTCAGATACTTCAAGTTCTTAGGACTTGTTCCTCATCATCTTTTGTTCATTGCAAGAATGAACAAGTACAAGAGTAACACTTGTACTGAGTCTTTGAATACCATTTGTGGTGTGTGATCATCTGTGGTGGATACAGGGGACACTTGTTTTTTTCTGCTCTGTCCTCCACCTCCTCACAGCTCACAGGGTGCTCATTTACAGCTTTTTGCTCCTGAAATGCTGAAGTAGGTACTGAGCAGCAGCTTAGAAGCTTGGAGAATCTTGGTTTGCTTTATTGCCCTTAGATAAGGGCAATAAAAAAGATTAAACTTAAAACACAACTTCCGTTTGCTGATGTTCTGCTGCTACTACATGGAGAGTTCAGACACTGCTTCTGCTGCTCATCATCACATAATACATAAGAATTCTACTTAGTGGGTTCTCTCAGGGTTCATTTTGATTTGAGTATGATGACCACTACATCATCTTCATCCTACCTTTACTCAACAAGTTCTTTTCTGTTCTTAAGTAGCATTCTCTCTTAAGTAGTTCCCCTTTTGGAAGGAAGAAACACCACTAAGAAATTTTTTAGCTCTTGTTTTTTCCTGTGTTGAGGTTGAAATTCTTACAGTTCATGCATGTGTGTGGAGGCAAGGGGGAGTTACTCCAGCAGTAATGTTGAAGTAGATCCTGTGTATTGTTTGAAGTCACAAGGGGTGTCCTAGTTGTGAACAAAAAAATCTCACCCTGTAGCATCCTGGTTAGTGAGACTCAGGCACTGAACTAGAAGTTACAACACCATAGATTTCCCCTAACAAGTTCTCTTTGGTGCACCAGCCTTTGTTCAGGCCAAGTGTTTCTGTTACAAGCACAGATTTTGATAAAACTGCCAGGTACTGGCTGTTCTCTTGGTAGGGTCTGCTGTTCCTTGTTTTGTATCCTGCATTGTTTAGGTTTTTAGTCTTCCCACTGACTTTGCTCTACATCACCCATTTCCTTACCTTGGGATATTGCAATTCCCAGGGGTTTCTTGGATTTCTAGAGTTTAAGAAGCAACCAATATTTAGATTCTCATTTGTCTGTGGTCAAGAGAGAGTCATTATTTTGTGACCTAGTGTGAGTCCTTAACAGCTGTGGCCTTTGTTCCATGGCTTGGCCCCTAAGGATGGTTTTCAAATGTGCTTCTCAACACTTGTAAACGTCCCCATGACTTTTTAGCTTAGAGTAAAGCTTGTTCTTTGTCTTCCACTTGAAACCCCAATCCCAAGCCTGGCACCTTGCTGTTCCACAAACCTTTTGTAGGTGGCCTCCTCTGTCCCACCCCTTTGTGCTTTCCAGGCTGTGCCTGTGTGTCCCTCCTGCTGGCTGGAGGTGACTCAGCAGGGTTTGCAATGGGGAGCCAGCATTTTAATCATAGTAGTAGAATATAGGAACCTAAAAAATGGCCTAAAAACTACAGATTTGTAGTGTCTTAGGCAGCTGTTTGGAGTCTCAGCTTTTCTGTAAGAATATGCAAACCTGACCAGACAGTGTCTGTGTGCTGTGGTATTTCTTAACCACCAGCAGGTGTTTGGGCAAAGAGCTAAATCTAGGGTGAGCATGTCATTCTCCAGAATATTCCCCTCCTTCCACACTTTACATTTTTGGGATTTCCTGCTCAGATGGTGGCATGATCTGACAGTAGCATAATAAGGTGACAGCCACAATCACCTGAGAGGCTGGAACTTAACCACTTCAATGCAGCCCCTGTCTCTGAATCTGCCTAACACTGCTTTTTCCATAATGCAGTGTGAACATCCCTGGATTTTGTATGCAATGAGTTGTCATTCCTGCAATAATCCTTCTTAATGAAATGTAATCTCAGCCATGCATTTTGTCTTGAATGGTCTCTGACTGAGCTTTCCATCTCCTTGTGGAAACTTCCAGATAGATAAAACTGCACTTAAAATAAAAAATTTGTTCTGTCAGCAGGTATAGCTGGCTTTATTGTTGTTTTCTCTTGAGGGAGATACAGATCTGTTGTCCCCTTGCTTTTACACTGCCTGTGTTCTTAAGGTTTTTCATCAGGCTTAAATTTTCAGAGCTGGATTATGGCTTTACCATGGAAAACCAAGGTATGTGCATAATATTTTGTCTTGCTGAAATACCAGCCCAGACATTTGTATTTGTAAGTAAAATTGGGCTCTTTACTAAACTAGAAACCTTTTTCTCCAGCAGCTTTGTGGCTAGACTGATTAAAAACTGATAGATGTTTTCTCTTTGGGTAAGACAGTTGTTTATGGGTGGGATCCTGCTTTGTGTGGTTACCTAGTGACAGATTCTGTAGAGGAGCCCTTTCAGTTCCTGTTGTCAGGGAGTTTGGAGCTTGTGTACCCAGTGTGGGGGGTGGTGAAGCTCAGGGGTTTGTGCTTCACAAGGAATGGAAGACCCTGAGGTGCTCCCCCATCCCCCAGCATCCTGTTCCCAGTGGCTGTCACTTGTCAGGCAGCCTATTTAACTTACAAACAGCTCAGTCATAAAAATGTTGGGCTGATAAGGGCTGGTAACTGCTGGGAGTGGTTGTGAGCAGTGCCTGCCTGCCTTTGGCTCCCTGTTTCTGTGGCTGTGGCTCTGCAGGAGGGTGGTTCATGACCTCCTGAGGCAGCAGGACTCAAACACTGACACAGGAGCTCCTTGGAGGCCAGGGATTGGGGCTGGCTTTGTACCAGCCTTTGGTCACTTAAACTGGGTTTATCCTCAAGGCACAGAGGCCTTGAAACCTCTGCTTCAGGGGCTTGCAGATCTTCAGACTGGTAATAGATAAAATCCTGCAGAAGCCAAGCAATTGATTAAATTGGTTTGATGTGTCGGAATGGACACTGAAAACAGCTACATGGAACAGCAAGTCCTGGGTATAGTTTTTTATTTTAAATTTTCACACTAGGCAAGTGTGCTTCTAGGGAAGAGATTGTGAAGGAAACCTGTAGAACAGTTGGTAAAACCACAGTGCCCCTTTTGCACCAGTTGTTGAAATTTCCTGATGCAGGGCAGATCTTGGAAGCTGTTGATGTTCCTCAACCTCCACACTTCTGGACTAATTATTCCATGTATATCATTGTTATGTGAGATGTGTGAATAGAATCCTGCTGTCTTCAGTAAGAGACAGGTTTTCTATAAAAGTGTTGTGTACATCCACGAGTATGACTGAAGTGCTCTGTATTTAATCCCAGTGGATAAAGCACAATGATATTAACTGTTAAAAAGGGCAGCATCTTCTGTAACCTGTGGGTTGCTTCTCTGAAAGCAATCAAATATTAGGCTTGAAAACAAGACCTGCATTTTTTGCTGGAGTTTCTTGACAAAGATACCCAGGTCAGGGAGACTGCAAGGCTCAATTCCTGGTTGTCATTTTTGACCACAAGAACTATCAGGCATCTTATCTTGAGTTTTAATAAACTTCAAAATAGGAGATGGCTTAATTTGCATGATGTTAAAAATTCACAGCTTTTAAGTAGATTCTTTATATGAATGGGATGGTAGGGTCATCCTCCAGGAAATAAATCACAGTACTTGCATTACCTCAGTAGCAAATTGTAGCTCTATTATATTGCCTGTAACTTAGCTGGCTTAAATTCTGTAATTATGTTTATGTTAATATTAATTGTGTGAACATGGAGTGTTCTAGGGCAGCTCTCAGATTCTTCAGCAAAAGCAGCTCACCATTTTGCAACTGCAGGGTGGTGGTTTCAGCAAGTTTTATCAAATCCTTGGTGAATTTTTTTTTGTTACTTTCTGTGATTTGGAGAAGCAAAATCTGCTGATAAAAATAGAGCCACCACAAAATGTGTCCTCCACATATGGAGACCTGTTGGAGACTGATAACACTGTTCCTGTCAGGGAGCCTACAGTCTCCATTGCTGAAGTAGCTTCTGCCTGTTTTAAGTTGTGATTTTGACATCTGAGGGGAAAAAAATGATAGTTAAGCTTCATTTGTGTATTTAACACTGTTCTTGTAATGTGTCTTGAACAATCCCAGTGTGGTTGGGTAATGAAGGAGTTGTAACCTTCCTTAAGTGGTTCAGTCTTTGCTTCCACTGGAATGTAGGAAAGTGGTTTTGGTAATGATTGTTATAACCTCAGGTTTAGAAATACTTTTCAACAGGCTTCAAATACAAATATACAAGAATTCATATTTTGTGTGTTACTTTTCAGTGTAATTGGCTGCTTGGCATGGGTACATACAGTTGCTGTGGGTACACTCAGGATGACTTTCTGGTGACATTTTAAAATTACATTTAATGACATTTTTACCACTGCAAGCACCAAATTTTTCTTTTAGAGCTTAATCTTGCAGCTTTGACTCACTTTCCTAGTAGCAGTACTCATACAGCTCTACATGTATTCAAATCTGGATTTTATGTTTTTGTTAATTACCACATTAGACTGTGTTCCAGTTGACAAATCATCCTGTAATTCCTCACTTTTGTCCTGATTGTGCCAAGAGCCAGATCACATTTGCTCATCTTTTCTCACTGCTCTCTGCCTTCTCCAAAGCACTCTGGAGAACAACACTCCTGTAGGATTGTTACCCACTGTGGAATAGTGTTCTTGCTGCTACATCCTTTTTGTCTGTGTGTTTAAAAAAAACCAAAAAAACCAACAAAAACCCAAACCAAAAGCTAAACTACCTTTAAAGTATTTTTGGAACCCTTGTAAAATACCGGATGAACATCAGATACTTCTTTTGTGTATGTGCTGATTGATTTGTTTGCAACACTCCAGTGTAAAAGTGAGGAGTAGCTGGATTGAAGGAGGAGGGAGCTGAATTTCCTAAGCTCTCATTAATGTACAGTTTGTACTGAATGATTTGAAAGTTTATTCAGGTGTGAGAATAATTGCCTGACCTTTTCCTCCTAGAAATGGTTGAATCAATGAAGAAGGTGGCTGGAATGGATGTGGAGTTGACAGTGGAAGAAAGAAACCTGCTTTCTGTTGCATATAAAAATGTGATTGGAGCCAGGAGAGCTTCCTGGAGAATAATCAGCAGCATTGAACAGAAAGAAGAAAACAAAGGTGGAGAAGACAAATTAAAAATGATTCGGGAATATCGGCAAATGGTAAGATGGAGTTGGTCTTACAGCAGAAAGTCTTTTGGTTCTGATCCCCTTGCCATGAACTGCCCTGGTGTTCCAGACTGAGCTGGAGCAGGGGACAGCCTTGGAGGGCTGGAGCTTGTTCCTTATCTGGAGAATCAATCTGGTGCTGAAGGGGGGAGCTGTGGTGTTTCTGTGTAAACACTCAGAAGGGCAGCAGGCTCAGGAGAGGGAGGGCCTTTCCCTCAGTGCATCAGCAGCTCTGCCAAGCATTTGAACTGCCCTGGCACTTCCCTGCTCACTCAGGTGTGGGGCTGCACCTGCTCAGGAAGGCCTCATTCCTTCCCCTCCAGCGTGACTGACCCCAAGCAACTTCTTTTTTTTTTAATGAACCCTTTCACAGGAGGTGTTTGGCTGTTAAGCTTCCACTTCCTCTAAAAGTTTGGATCATACAGTGACACTTTCTGTGATTCCAGTTCTCTGTCCTAGAGAGTTCAAAACATTTACACTTGAAATGTTCCTGGGGGAGGTTCTTCAGTGCTCTTCTTAGCTCCTTGTCTTTTATCACTCCATGTTCCTGGGGTGTCATGGTCATCCCAGCTGTGAAACTTGCGTGTGTAGCAACCTTCAGGGCCTTGCTGTTTTCTGTCTCTGGAGAGAGAGGGAAAAATTGATCCACATAACTTCATGCTGACTTAGTTGTGTGCAGCTTTACCTAAAATGGAGAACTTGCAGCAAGCTCTGATTTCCATTGGTAAGGGCTAATGAAACCTCCAGCTCTTAGTGAGTTGTTGTTCCCCCTGCCCTAAATGATGGTTTCAGGCATGCTCCCATACTATTTAAATCCCACACATTTCTGCAGAGGCTTCATCTCCATTATCTGAGGACAAGTGCCTCCACATGGTTCACATCTTCACTTCCAGAGAAACTGTGGAGTCTGTTATATCACCTGGCACTGATTCATATACCAGCAATGGAAATGATACTGCCTTGGAAATCTTCTCCCAGGAATGGCTCTGGACTACTTTCTGTTGACTCACAGGGTTTCTGTTGCTCCATGGAATTGTTAAAGTTGTGAGTTTCTAATTTTATGCTGGCATGCTGATGGGATGAGACTCTGCCAGTTACATACAGTCCCAAATAACCTTTTCTTGATGGGTGTCTGCAGTCTCCTAACAGAACATAGAAAACAAGAAACAGCTATCCAGTGATTAAATTTGTTTTACATTGTGTGCTTCCAGGTTCTTTTGCACAGGGTTTTGTGGGTGGTTATCATCTTCTGCCAAAGATCCTTTAATGATGAAAAGACTTTTTTCCTGGTTTTGAAAGGACTCTAGAAATAGCCTTTATTGTGCATCTCTCTTTGTAAAGGATGTGCCATTCTGGATGGACTGGGGTGCAGGAAGTACAAGTTTGTAGTGCTTGAGGTACCTGAAGAGGTGGAGAGGCCACATGAAGTCAGTGTCATGAACAGGGTGTTCAGCTCTTAAATCCTGGGAGGGAGCAGCATTCCCAGCTGAGCCCTGGCTGTGCTTCCATACTGGAGGAATGGTGGCTGTGTCTGCCCAGCTCCACTGGGAGCTTTACAAGAGCTTCCTGAGCATCTCCTGTAGCTGAAAGCCAGACCCTGCTGCTGGGGGAGTTAATGTGGGTTGGCATCTGCTCTGAGTGTGGGACTGGGTTTGGTGGGAGGGCCTGGGAGCAGGAATGGCCTGAACATGACAAAGGTTTGGATGCTGCTGCTCACTGTCACTGCTGAACAGTTGCACTCCTGCCCTGTTGTGCTCAGTTTCCAGCAGAATTGTGGTCATTGTGATTCTCTTGTCAACAAATTCTGCCTATTGTAGCATTTCAGAGTAAGTTCAGTGTTGGGAAAACCTTGCTCAGACTTGAAAGGTTCTGAAGGAGTAAAAAAAAAACCAAAACCAACCAACCAAACCTTCTCCCCCAGCCCCCAAACCATGTCTGGAGCCCAACATGGCCAAGTTTAAAGCAGAGGGGTGTTGGAGAGAACCAGCATCTCTAGCAGACACACCTCTCACCTACCCCAGAAGCAGCTGTAACCTTGCTCAGCTGTGGAGTGCTGCTCCAGTAGGAATAGGAACTTTCTGTAGTAGTCTCTGTGACAGTAATTTGTTGTTGTGTTTGGTGTATGTCAGTATTTACTGTCATTGAGCTCATGGCTGACATTGGGAGTGTTTTGAGCTTGTGGCCAGGACACCTGGGGGCAGAACTGGTGGTGTTGGGAGGGCAGGGCTGGGCTGGCTTTGTCTGAAGTGTGCACTGGGCAGTAGTGGGAGATGAGACCAGACTGTGCCTCTTCCCAAACCACTGCAGCTGAATGGAACCAAACACATCCATAGCCATGAGGGAAAATGCCACTTACTTGCTTCCTTTGTGGACAGGCTGCTCTCTGGCTCCCGTGGCCATTTGGATACACAAAAGCCCCTGAATTTCTCATGTGGCTGTATCCCTGATGAGAGCACACTGCTGCTCTTCATCCTTGGGAGGCTGAGGTGATGAATGGCTGCACATGGTGCAGTTCCCTCCCTTGCAGTCAAACCAAATCCATTCCCACACCATAGCACAGGTATTAACCTCCCCTTCCTGCTCTGGAGATGTGGCACATGGGATGTGTGTTTCCAGTGCTCTGACTTCCAGCCTGGGCTGTATTTTGGGGCAGCTGCCAGGCTCTCCTCCATCCCCCCTTCTTAGGGAGTGCTCACTGAGCCACTCTGGAACAGATCCTTTTTGTACAAGGGCTTTTATTTTTGTGGGGTGGTTTTTGTTTGTTTGTTTGTTTTAATCACCTTGATTTATATGGAGTCTTTTTAAACTAAGCTTGCTCAGGACATTTCCATTGCCCCAGACAGCAGCTGATCTCTGATAACTGTGACTGATCCTTTAAGCAAAGCTGGGAAAGGTCTGTCTGAGATGAAATAGAAGTTTGTACATGTATGGTTATTTAACTAAAGAGGATTAGAAACTGATTTAATTCTTTGCAGTTTTGCTGAAGATCTCTCTGCAAAAGAAGTCATTGAGAAAGAGGATCAAGAGGAGAGAAGTTTGCAGGAACTGACTGCTGGCCAAAGGTTTTATAGCTTTTGTAGCCCAAGAATATATGAAGTAGATTCTTCTCAAGTGACCATATTTCAGCACTTTCCTTAAGCATTTGTCACTTAATTAAGTACAGCATCTTACTCTTCCTGTGAATGTCAGGGCATTCTGACATTTGTACATGAAATTTGCTTTCAGTTAATTTCTCTGAAGGAACTTATGCAAACCTGTTACTTTGTACAAGTCAGTATGTGTGTGTGTGTGCCAGTTTATTGTTTATTTTGGATCTGATTTTAACAGCTTTTGGGTATAACTGCTGTGGTTACAAACCCTGATAGTTTGGGAGCTGTGTGGTGATAAAAGGATTACATGGCAAGGAAAACTCTTAAAGAAAGAAGGAAAGCAAATGCTTGGGTGGGAGGATAGGAGGGGATGATGGACTGAGTGGTTCTGCTCCTGTGATCCAAGGCTTGCAGTTCCTGATAGTTTCTTTAATGCCTTTGCTTGAAATCTCTCCTTTGTATGAAATTAGTTTGAGCCAGAGTTCTCTTCAGCTGTAGCTGTGAAAGTTCCTGTGAAATCATGAAAAAGCAGCCGTGGATGGGTGACTGTGTGTGAAACCAACCACTCCCACTGGAATGACCCCGGAGGCTCAGAGCCCGTCTGGTTTGGGTTCATGTCACAGGAGGGCTTGCAGCTTCTCTGGGTGTGCTCAGTTTCTTTGCTTGCAGGTGTGAAACTCTCTGTGGTAAACCCTGACCTCACAGGCCTTGCTTTATGTTTGGAACTGGAAAAAATGAAGGTTCATGTGACTGTTTTCAGTTGAGATTATTCAAATCCAGTATCTGTTTTTAAATAAGCTTTATATGCTGTATTTTTGGCCACAGATTTCACTGTCAGTGTTGATGATTTCTGCTTTTTCACTGAGTTGCTGCTCTTTGTGTTTTTCACCTGCTTCTGGAGCTTGTTTCATCTTGTACCTGGCCTTTGTTTGTGTGGCACATCCTGATTCTGTTCTGATACTGCGTGGTTTTTGTCTTAAGGCCCTATTTTTAGAGCTTTGCCTCCAAGGACTCACTAGAAACTGTTGTGAAGGTGCCATTTAACTCTGGGGTATAAAGGAGTTGAGCTGCCTTGTGTTTATTACCTTCAAATTGTCCCCTTTGCTGTTGCCACTTTCAGGGCAGCCTTCCAGGGTCAAAAATGGAAGGAATTGAGCCTTGCAGTAAGGAATTACATCCTGAGACAAACTTAATGCAATGGTCTAACAAGATGTTTTCCAAGGGAATTTACAATTCCACTGTTCAGTTCCACATTTCATCATCCATCAGTCCCTGCCTCTTGTGTGTCAGCTAAATATGCAGAACTGCTTTGCTTAATACACCTGTGGAACAGCTGAATTTATTTATTTTTCTTCTGTCCTACCCCTCTTTGGAATTTCATGATGTTACCTGTTTGATATTTGGGTACATTTGAAACAGCTTTTAGTCTTAAGTGCTCACCTCACCCCCTCTTCTAATTTTGTGTTGTAATTTTTTTTTCCTACTAGGTTGAGACTGAGCTGAAGTTAATCTGTTGTGACATTCTGGATGTACTGGACAAACACCTCATTCCAGCAGCTAACACTGGCGAGTCCAAGGTTTTCTATTACAAAATGTAAGTACCTTCTTGAGAGGAAAGGCTTGAATTTGAGATAGAAAATAAGTAGCTGTAATGAGAACTTAATATACACTGGTGTGCTGCTCTTAGGTGTAAGAAACAATTTTAATTGGGTTGTTGATCTAGAAATCACATCTCTGCTTGGTTCTTTTTTATTTTGCATGAGCTGAACTCTTGTAAAGAGAATAAATTAAGGTGTGTCCTGTAGTGATGGTTTAAAATTCCCTCAGCTCCTGGTGCAGTGTTGTATAGACAGAAACTGAGCAGCAGAGTGCTTGGTGTGTGAATATCTAAACACATTTTAATTGCATCTGTTAATTTAATGGCCTGTGAGCAGACAAGGATTCCTGACTTCCTCCTGTTTGTGTTCTCAGGAAGGGGGACTACCATAGGTATCTGGCTGAGTTTGCCACAGGAAATGACAGGAAGGAGGCTGCAGAGAACAGCTTGGTGGCTTACAAAGCTGCTAGTGACATTGCAATGACAGAACTCCCTCCAACACATCCCATCCGCTTAGGACTTGCGCTCAACTTCTCTGTATTCTACTATGAAATTCTTAATTCTCCTGATCGTGCCTGCAGGTGGGTGCTGGCTGCCAGAGGGGGGATCTGGGAGTGTTGTGGGAATACCAGACCAACCAGAAGTGGTTGCTCCTTGGGTAACTGCTTTTCTGCCTTCTTCCTGCTGATGTTTGCTCTGGTTGATGTCAATTCACTGGGAAGATTTTTAGCATCACAGTTTTCTTTGGAGTCCAGAGCCACGTGTTTGTGTGGGGGTAATGATGTATGAGAAGCAGAACAGTGATAACCTTGAATTGATCATCTCATGGCATTTCAGCAGCTTGCCAGGTTAACTCTGTAAACTGCCCAAGGTGTGAGGTGATTGAAGGTCTCTTGCACAAGGGGAGGGATGGTGGCACTGATTTCTGTGACCTGGGAGCATGTACAGAGTGGCAGTGATTGAAGCAAATACCATTTGTCTTCTGTCACTGCAAGTTACACTTAAGTTTTTAGCAGCCCTTAATCAAGATGTAGAAATGCTTAATGAAACCAATATTCCTGAGTAAAAAGCACAGAGTGACTGGTGTTAAGTTGTGCTTCTGGACTGTGTTCAGCATTGTTGGTTAAATCTGTGTTGTGTCATTGCAGGTTGGCAAAAGCAGCTTTTGATGATGCTATTGCAGAACTGGATACACTGAGTGAAGAAAGCTATAAGGACTCTACACTTATCATGCAGTTGTTACGTGATAACCTGACACTATGGACTTCAGACATGCAGGGTGATGGTAAGTGAGTCCTGCTGGAGGAGCTCATCCCAGGGAACAGAGCCTGGAAGTGGAGAGGCTCTGATGGAGACTTGTGGCTCTCCTAATAATGACCCTCCTGTCCTGCCTTAACCCTGGGCCAGGTGATAGGGGTGACACTGGAATCTTTTGAGCAGCCTCTCAGCTCTCACTTGAAGGAAGGAGGTGTGGAATTAGCAACACTTGGTTGTTTTTCCCTCCCCACGTAGCAGCTGTGATTACTAAAAAAGCAGTGATTTAATTTATTTCATCTTTTCTTTCTTTCTGCTTGTCATGCTCATCTCTGGCTGTCATTCCAACCAGATGTGAACCTTCAGTGCCAGGAGGAAGCACTGGAAATGCTTTAGTTCCCCTTCATTCCAGGTCACTCCACATTCTCATTGCCAGAGCAAATGCCAAATGTGTCCCCTGGCAGTACCAGAGGGTGGGACATGGATTGCTTTGTTCACTAACAAAGGAGAATACAAATTTTTGAAGTGATTTTGGCACACTGAATGGATTTTTCCAACACTTAAACTTTCACATACAATGCTCAGTATAAATCTACTCATTTTAGGGTTTCTCTCTTGGAGAGACGAGTGAAAAGAGCTGAGTTTCTTTACTTTTAACTTGGAGGGGAAGAAATAAATCCTGTTAAGATTGTTTTGGGTACCTACAAATGCCCAGAGCTAAAAAACAGCACTGCTGAACTTCACATAAATAGTGTGTCTTAAATTTTTGGTGAGCTGTTCCTTGTAGCCACACAGCATTCCTGGGGTACTTCACTGGTGGTGTGTCCATTTGAAAACAAATGCAGAATCTTTTAACTTTTTCTCAATTCCCTGTTTTTATGTAGGGTCATGGGTTTGTTTTGAAGTGTTGCTACTCCATAGCTTCTTACTCTGCTCTTTGGGCTGCTGAGACTGGGAATGCGTGGGATATATGCGTGGGAATAATGTGTGGGATCTTGGCTTCTGGTTTACTCCACACCCCAGTGTTTAAGGCTCTTGCACCTCCCTTTTCAAGGATTAT
The DNA here is from genome assembly GCA_013389925.1 of Aegithalos caudatus. Taxonomy (NCBI): domain Eukaryota; kingdom Metazoa; phylum Chordata; class Aves; order Passeriformes; family Aegithalidae; genus Aegithalos; species Aegithalos caudatus. The sequence goes on along the minus strand of WEIU01007392.1, from coordinate 187,738 downwards.
CTCCTTGTGCAGGATGGGTGTAGGAATTTTTCTCTAAACACTGCAGGTGTTGAATGCCTTCCTTGCCATGGGTAGGCATTGGAGAAGAGAAGTGTTTCAAATTCCCACAATTTAAATACAAGCTTACTTTTTCATTGGAGCCAAATACCCTGGTGCTCTGTGGAAGCCACTTTAGTGGAATAACAAGGCTGGATCCATGTGGGATAGTACCAATATCTCCCAGACAGTATCTTCCAAAAGTTCCTGATTTGCCCATTGCTGATGTCTCTTGTGGATATTGGACATTGTTGAAGTTCCACAGGATTATTTACAGTCTCTTTAGATTTTGGAAAAAAAAAAGAAAGAGATCTAAGTTTCTTGCTCTACAGCATGGATAATAAACATTTTGATTCTTTCTGAAGTAATTCAGGTTATCCTGGTACTAGAAAGATAATGAGTACAGAATTGAAAATTCTGTAGGACTGCTTAAAGTAGTGGTGGAATTCTTCAGATTCAGAAAAAGAAGTGTCTATGTAGAATGTTTAGACTCAGGTGCAAAGTAAAGTTTCCTCAAACTTTGCCAGTGCTGTGAGTGCATTTCCAGCTGATGCTTCCAGAGTTCTGCATTCCCAAACGAGCAGAGCCTTTGAGCAGTAGGTCAATAGTGACACAGTTAGCAGTTCCCAAGGGCTGGCAGAGGCTTGGAAGGGGCATTCAGCTTTTCCCTGTTCCCATTTCAGCCCTGTAGGGATGTAAAGCCAGGCATGCCCCAGCTGCTGCTCTCCCATCCCAATCCCTGTAGCTTTCCCTTGACCCATACGAGTGTTGAGTTTATTTCCATGCTTGTAATGTCATCTCCATATGATTCCTGTTCTCCCCTTCTTTCCTGCTGTATAGATTCCTAAAGGAAAGTCCAACTGTTCATTTCCTAAAAACTCTACTTTGTAAGTCTCTTGTGGTGGCTCACTGGAGTTTTCAGTGTCAGTTTTCCTGTCACTAACAGTGCCTGCCTCTGTCACCTGCTGCTGACAAACGTTTGTGTCCCTGCTGCCACTCCTGTGGCACCTGTCCCCTGCCCAGGGATGATGTGCTTGACTAAGATCCAGGGTAACTCTCATGTGTGGGAATTGAGCTGCCAGCCTGGATGGATAGAAGAGTATGGGCATGGGAAGTACTTCACAGTGGCCTGGTAGAGGAGTGGTTGCTTAAGTGTGTTGGTTAGAGCATGTTCAGATCTTCTAATCTGGGTTAGGGTCTCTGCTTTCGTCTCTTAAATCATCTGATATGGAATTTTATCTCTAAACTTTATTGTTGTTGAATGTCCTCTGTTCCTAGGGTCCCCTCTTCCAAAATGTACTTCTGTTGTACCCGGTGGTAATCCTGAATCTGGACATGCTCTGAGCAAACATTCTGGTTATCTGCTGGAAGTTAGCAGTCTCATTTGGTTGGGTTTTATTGCAAATTAAGTTTTTAATTACTAGCTTCTGTTTATTGCCCTTAAGAGAGTCCCATCTTAGGTGGTTAAGAATAATTGTAAGCATTTTTTCAGCCTCCCTTATCAATTAAGTGACTTGTGCATGTGTGATGGCACCACCTGAGGTACCTGGAGCTTGCCCAGTTGCAGCAGAACTTTGGCAAAGCCCTGCAGGTGGTGTTGCATGGAGCTCCTGGGGCAGCTGGAATGTAACCAAACTGCAGGAGTCTCCTGGACAGACCCCACTCCACTGCATGGCACAGCCTGGTTCAACAGAGACATTCATTTCCACAAGAGGTTTTTCTTTAATAACCTCAAGCCCAGGGTTTCTTGTCAGGTTGGACTTGCAGTTGGGTGTTTTCATACCTTTGGTAATTCCTGCCATCAGTGGAACTGTAGAAAATTGCCTGAATTCTTTGCTGTTGAGGCTTGAGTGGGCTTGGGTGGAGAAAGATATGAGATGAGGGTTTGGGGAAGGGATTTCCTGATCCAAGGATGTTGATCCACAGCTGTTCCCATGGTTTCTGCCTGGGCTGCCCAGCCCTGGCTCAGCAGGACTGCTCACCTGCGTGGTGTCACTTTTCAGGGCTGGGTTTGTTTGTCCTCACCTGTTCTAATGGCCTGGCTGCAGTTGTGTGTGAGGGTGCAGGTGATTCCAAGGCTTCATTTCCATGGGAACGCTTCACTGGGAGCTGGCAGTGTGGAGTGGGAGAGTGAGCGTGTATTGCATGAAAATATTAATCTCTAAGTGCTTGTTACACTGTTCTGCAGCTCTCAGTTTTAAATGGTGACATTTTCCTTCCTTCTTCCCACTTCTACAGGTGAAGAACAGAATAAAGAAGCGTTGCAGGATGTGGAAGATGAAAACCAGTGAGACACAAAGGCCAACAAGAGAACCCATCTCTGACCACCCTCCCCCTTCCCCACAAAAACCCTCAGTGTCACTCTGAGAACCACCAAATCTGACTTTTACATTGGGTCTCAGAATTTAGGTTCCTGCCCTGTTGGGTTTCTTTATTTTTATTTTTTTTACACAGTTTAAAAGTTCTTAAAGGCAAGAGTGAATTTCTGTGGATTTTACTGGTGCCAGCTTTTAGGTTCTTTAAGACACTAACAGGACTGCGTAAAGGCTCTTTCAGCATTACTGTATTGTCTCTGCCAGCTGTGGTGACATTGCCATCAGACCTGGATGTGACACCTGAAGGCCGTGTAGGGAGAGATTGGTCCTGGCCAGGTAGTGCTCATGTGGTGGCATTTTTCTTTTTTTTTTTTTTTTTATAACTGTTTAAACTGAATTTTATACCAATGTTTCAACTTAATTGGGTGTTTAGCTTGAAGTTGCGAGGTTGCATTTGGGACATTTATTGTAGTGGTTTTACTGTATAAAAACAAAAAAAGTTTCCAAACTGCTGAAATGTTGCTGAAAATCATGGTGCTGGTAACAGTTCAACAATCCGTGGCTGCTCATTCTTGCCTGTTCTTTACTTTCCCTCCAAGCAGGTTAGCATTGAAGGTGGCATTGATAAGCCTGCATGCGTGTTCAATATTTTTTCTTTTCTCCCTCCCCTCTCCCCATCTCCCTTCGCTCGCTCAACCTCTTTTGTTCAGTATGTGTAACTTGAAGCTAATTTGTACTACTGGATATCTGACTGGAGCCACAGATACAGAATCTGTATTGTTCTTACTGAAACACAGCATGGAATTAACATTAAACTTAAATAAAACAAACCTAAATTAAAAATGCCAACAATCACTACGCATTTCTTTTGGAAGAGTAACTTCCCTTTGTTGCTTGTACTAGGAACAGTTGGAGGGGGAGAGAGCAGCAGGAAGAGCCTTGTTCTTCAGACAGGAGCTAAGGAAGATTTGGTCTGAGCGTGAGTTGTGCTGCTGGGAGCAGCCCTTTTATCCAATCTTCCCCTGTATAAATCCCTGGGCAGTGGTTGGTGAATTCCTCTCAGCTGCTGTTCCAGCACTTTTTATCCAGTGCAGCTCCATAGATGGAGAGAAGGGACGCAGGCTCTCTGCTCTGCTGGGAATAACCTGCTCCTTGGAATGGACACTGAGCTAAACCACGTAAGGAAACTGCACCACAGGCAAGGGCAGTTGGTTTTTTTGTAAAAATTTATTCAGCATAGTCTGGCAGAGGTTATGCACCAACATCTGCAGCATGCTCTGCACACACTGAGCACATCTGGGGGATGGCCTGCAGTGTGTCCCACATTCCAGCCCCGAGCAGGGCTGGACAATGGCATCGCGTCAGGAACCAGAGCAGAGACAGAGCTGAGGGGGTGAGAGGCAGCAGTGGGTGAGAGTCACTAGGGCTGGCTGTGGCTGCAGCAGGATGGAGGAGAAGGGCAAGGATGGCTAAGGCAAGTGGAGCAGGATGCACAGGCTGGGCTGGGGAGCTGTGCCATGGATGCAGCAGGAATTCCCCACGGAGCCGTGCACCCTGCAGTTGCTGGGGCTAAAGGAGGAGCCTGTGCCGCAGCCAGCACCCAACCCCTGTGTCCCTGGAGCTGTGGGGCAGCAGCAGTGCCCAGCCCTCCCTGCTAAGGCAGCACTGAGGCACTGGTATAAATACTGTGGCAATCAGACTTCCAGTTATGGCTAGGAGCAGGAGGAAAAGCCTTTTTTCCTGAAGGTGCTGCTCTGAGCCTGCGGAGCTGTGTGGGGAAGGGCCAGTGGGGACTCCCAGACAGGGAAAGGCAGGGGAGAAGATCCTGTTCATCCCATGGCCAGCCCAGAGCAGTGGTAACCTCTGCAGTTTGTATTACATTGTGTTTGTGTGGGTATGAAAAATTCCTGCGGTATAAAAATAGCAAGAAATGGGACAGCTGACTTCAAAAAAAGATAAAAGTCTCTGGCTCCTGATCAGTGAAGAAGTTACATGATGGGTTTTTCAGGTTATACCTTGTAACCATAAACTAAAAACAACAAAAATTCCAAATCTAAAACATAAAAGCTTCCACATCAACTCCATCTCTGGTAGTGCATCTCATCCTTGGCTGTAAAGTATTTACAGGTTTTACTCATTTACACAATATGGCTTCACTATATTTGTAACACAAAGCATTAAAACATCTCCGAGCAAAATTCTTCATAAAACATTCTGAATACAAAGTTTGGCATTTCCATGATTTGGCTGAGAAAGCAGCAGAGTCACTTCTGATTGTGCTTTTTTTTGGTGATGACAAGCACAAATTTTGGTCATTTCCATCAGGGCTTAAACTCAGCTGAAGGTCCCCAGCTGTGGTTGCAGGGATGCTGCGCTGGAGCCCACGTTCAGTCGGGTGAGGAGAGAGGAGAAGGCCTTTGTTTGGGACTTTGGGAGTAAGACAGGAGGGCAAGGATGTATTTTGTGGTTGTTCTGAAAGTGCAGGTCTTTGGTAATAACAAAGAGCAAAGCGAGGAAGGAGGGGTTTGCTGGGAGCAATGTTCAGCCAGTTCTGTGAGGGAAAGGTCCTGGAGCAGGGAAATTTTCATCATCGGGAATTCAACCGGGGAGCGACCTGCAGGAAAAGGATGGGTTTGAAAGTGTGTTCAAAAGGCTGCAAAAGTTTTAATTCCTGAACCTGCTGAGGCTGAGCAGCCTCTGGTCCTACTGGGAGCTCTCAGCTCTGCGGGGAGTCAGTGACTGAGTCTGCATTTGTTCAGGATTTATTTCTGAATAAGCTGAGGTCTGACAGTGCATGAATCAGCTGTGGGGCTGATCTGACTGCCAGGATCACCACAAACAAGCTGAGAAGGGGAAAGGATTTTGTTTGAGTTTTAAAATATATTAAATTTAATTTGCTATGGAGTAAATGAATCTTGGGGGGGTGGAAAGACAAAGTGAGTGCTAGGACAGTCCCTTGCTGAGTGTGAGTTTGGCAGCCCCTCAGGGCTGCAGGAGCCCTGTGCCCAGCTCCAACTGGGGGAAAGGCTGGGATAGCAGGGCACTGCCATTGGCAGGAAGATCCCTTGGCATGTGTCCCATGCCAGAATGCTGGTTGGGATCCAGGGTAAGTGATCCCCAGCCCACACTCACCACTGTTAGATGCCCGTTCTTGGCTTTGGCTATGAGCAGCTCTGATCCCGAGATGAAGTCGATGATCCCTTCCTTGCCTTGTCCCACTGTGAACTTTATGCTGTGAAGAGCAAAGGGTGAGGAACAGCCCTGGTGAGTGCCTGGGACTCTGCAGGAGCTGGGTGTTAACAGAGCTGCAGCAGACGTGCTCTGGAGCCTTGGCTGAGGTGGATTGGGTAGATTTGGTCAGGGTACAGGAAGAAGCAGAGCCAAGGCAAGGCCCTGGTGTCACTCACCTGCCCTGGTTGATGTTGACATTGTTGATTTTGTTGGCCAGAATGGCTGTTTTTGTCAGGGTCTCAATCACGTGGTCGCTCTGCAGGACAACGTCTCCCTGGGAGGAGAGTCTGTGCTTTAGGATCATGGCTTTGGTGTCATTGTACCAAAACTCCCCTGCTGGAAGGGACAGGGGACAGGGACAGCACCAGAGGGGGTGAACAAGCACTGCTGAGCCCCAGCTGAGAACAGGGAAATGCCCATTGCAAGAGCTGGCACAGTCACATCCCTGTCACCCTCCTCCCTCCTCTCCAGAGGGGGCTGGAGGAGGGAGGGATGAGCCCGGGGTACCTTCTGCTTGTTGTCCTCACAGTGCACGTGCAGCACAAACAAGTTGTCACTCAGGCTGCTGACAGAGATACCTGGGGAGAGATGGGAGCATCAGTGGCACTGCTGGGACCTGGGGAAAGCCTCTCCCAGGAATGCAGCAACTGCTCCCACCCAGCACAGCTGAGAGGCTGCAGGGGCTGAGGGGAGAGCAGTTTCCCCCTCTTGTCTGATATTCCAAGGGCCAAAAGCTGCAGCAGGTGTGCAGGAATGGTGCAACCCCCCCATAGCCAGACCCTGCAACTGGGAAATCACTCAGGGTTCAGGGAGATGAATGGAGAGGCATTTTGGTGACATTTTACGGAGCTTCTTTTTAGAAAAACACAGTTTCAAGTTACTAAACTGCTTGCCAGGATCAGCTCATCCCACTGTCCAGGACAAGGACAGATGGAGTTTGGTACACTGAGGTGCAGGGTGAGGGGAGTGCCCTGCCCCTCCCTGTGCCATTCCCACCTGTCAGGTTGGAGTAGTCGATGCGCTGCTTGATCTTGGACTCCTCCACGATGATGGCCGAGCTGTGGGTGAGCAGCAGCTGCCGTGCCCTGGCCTTGTAGCCCTTCCTGTCGTACTTGACCACGGGCACTGCGTACTGAAACACAAGTGAGAGGGGCAGATCCCACCTGGGGCACTGCCAGCCCCCAGCAGGCACCAGCCAGGGCTTGGGAAACCAGGAATGCAGAGAATTCCCTGTGCAAGAACTTCCTCACTGCCCCAGAGCAGCTCTGGACACACTCTGGGACTGCCTGGGGACTGGGAGACCCAGGTTTGGTGTCACTCTGGGGGTTTCCCCCATCTCCTCCAGCTGTAACCCATTCAATCAATCACTAAACTGCCCAAATCTCCACTTTCTAATCTATCAGCTCTTCCCAGACAGCCCTCTAAAGCACTACAAGCTTAATACAATGTGAAATTCTTGCTGTACTTTCTCCAGAATTCTAATCTGCCTCTCTGCTGAATAACTGGAAGCTTGAGAAAAGTATTGGGACACATCTCTCACCTTAAGTGCTTCATTTTCTAGTGCCTGAAGGATTTTAGTATTTATTTCTTCTCTACCTGTAATAAAACCAAAGAGGTGGGAGGTCAGAAAGGAATTTCCAGCAAGAAAAGAGTTCATTAATCCCCCTTCCTTCCTCCTGTTCAACTTGGCAACCCCCACTCACCCAGTCGAGTGTTGATGAAGAGCCTGGGAACACTCTGAGGATAATTGTCTTTTTTACCCTTGAAAATCTCACTGGCAATTACTTTTTGTTCCAACTGCAAGCACAAAAGAAATTTTCTTGTTTAGTATAAAATTTCTCCTCATTAAGAAGATACATTGTGTTAGATGAGATGTTCCCTTTGTGGTTTTATTAGCAGTCATCATTTAGCTCCTGTTTGGATGGAGTCACCCTAAACTTTCAGTCCCTGGAGGTGGCAGAGCTCCAGCCCCTGGGCTCCTTTGCTCCAAGAACAAACCAGGGACCGGGAAAGTGGGAAATCCCCACTGCTGCACTTGGGGCCAAGGCTGTGACACAGGACAAGGCACCTGGGATGATTTACAGGGAAAAATGAGGATAAAAGAGGCTCCTTAGCAGTGAGTCTGGTTTGCTGGGGGAAAGCAGCTGCTGAGCTGAGTTAATCCTGTGTCCTTAATCACAGGCTCAGCCCCAGCCTTTCATTCCAGGTGTCCATGCACTGCGGAAGGTGAGAGATGGTGCAAGGAAAAACCTTCATGGCAGTTACAGCCAATATCTCCTATGATGTCTCTTTACTGAGCTTTTTTTTTTAATACAAAAACTCCCTCCCCCTACCTTTCCACGAGGAGAATCAAATCTCAGTATCATTTTTATTCTTTTTAGCTACAACAGAGCAGCTGAAACTGTTCCTGTAAGTTCTCTGTTTGGAAAATGACTGGGTTTGTGTCTGCAGGATCCTTACTCTCTACTTTACATGGTACAGGCAGAATAATGCAGCTTCTTATATTTTTCACTTCCATGGGCAGAGTAGCAGGGCATTTCAATAGAGAAATTATGTGGGGGCTTGGCTCCACAGCCTGTGTAAACAGTACCTATTGAAATATGTATAGAATGGGGTCTCTTCTGTGCACATTCCAGGCTTTTAGTGTTCTGTGTCTAACCTAAACCCAAACCAGTGCCACTGTTCCTGTGGCACCCCAGAAAGCAGCGATTCACAACCCTCCAGCTCCCCACTGCTGCCCTTGTCCCAGGGCAGGCCCTGGCCCTCCCATCCAGCTGCTCCTCTCCTCCATTCCCTGTGAGTTCTGCCCTTGGGAATGTCAGGGAAACCCTGCAAAGGTGCCCTGTACCTGCTGCTTCCACTCGGGGCTGATCCTCTTGCAGTAGGTCCAGACCATGTTCTGCATGCAGAGCCTGCGCAGGAGCTGCGACGCCTGCGGGGAGCCCACGGGAGAGGGGATGGGTCAGAGCTGGGACAAACCCAACAGCCAGAGCTGGGACAAACCCACAGGGACAGAAACCCAACAGCCAGAGCTGGGACAAACCCACAGGGACAGAAACCCAACAGCCAGAGCTGGGACAAACCCACAGGGACAAACCCAACAGCCAGAGCTGGGGACAAACCCACAGGGACAGAAACCCAACAGCCAGAGCTGGGGACAAACCCACAGGGACAGAAACCCAACAGCCCAGAGCTGGGACAAACCCACAGGGACAGAAACCCAACAGCCCAGAGCTGGGACAAACCCACAGGGACAGAAACCCAACAGCCAGAGCTGGGGACAAACCCACAGGGACAGAAACCCAACAGCCCAGAGCTGGGAAAAACCCACAGGGGCAAAAAACCCAACAGCCAGAGCTGGGACAAACCCACAGGGACAGAAACCCAACAGCCAGAGCTGGGACAAACTCACAGGGACAGACCCAACAGCCCAGAGCCACTGACAAACCCACAGGGACAAACCAAACAACTCAGAGCCACTGACAAACCCACAGGGACAAAAAACCAACAGCCCAGAGCCACTGACAACCAACAGAGCAGCAGCAGCTACAGAAAATGCACTGCTGGTTAAAAAGCTCTTTCCTGACTAAAAATTAAATAATAAGTAGTTGATTTTTTGCCTTTCTCTATGAGGGTTTGCCCTAGGATATCTCCAGCTGCTTGGGAATGGGGAGGAAACACCAGGATCCCTCTTCTCTGCACTGTTGTGCCTTTCCTTCCTTCTAATCTGTACCTTCAATCCAAACAATTCTTTGGATAAGGTAACTGGGATTTTCTGCAATATTTTGTTTTGAGCAGATAAACCAAGCAGATGCAGAATAATAACAGCAACAGAGGGAACTGAATTTGTTAAGAGAAAAACTGAAGGGAATTTCAGAAATGGATGAAAAGCCCAGGAGAAAATGGTACTGTAACAGCACCATGCTCCAAGAAGCTGCAATCCTCTAGGCCTGGATTCCCCTCCCACATCCCAGGGCTCATTCCCACCTCACAGAGTGATGGGGGAGGAGTTGGCCATGATTTGTCCAAGACATTTTTTGGTAAGTTCCTCTTGAGGTTCATGAGGAAGGAGAATCGGATGTAATCCAGGAAATACTCATTCTCTGGGCACCGCGGGTGGTTCCGGTAAATGAAGCCTTTAATGAACCTGTGGGTGTAGAAAATATTGTTAGAAAATTGAAAAAGTCATCAAAATTAGTGGTATTTAAAGGTTCTATTTCCTGGGCTTTATTTAATAGTTGTAATGTACTAAAAAAAACCCTCTGTAGTGACAGGAAAGTTTCTTTTTAGCATCTTGGATAAGGAATGTGAGTTGGAGTGCTTGGGCTGCTCTTCACACACCTCCTGATTGTCTCCACTGCCCATTTCCTCTTGGCAGCTTTTCGGCGTCCCAGGGTTCCCCTCCACCAGGACTGGATGGTGATGGCTAAAAATAACACAAAGATTTTGCATTAAGGGAGCTCCTTCATCCCCACACTGACTCCACACAGAACTGGCACCAAAAATGCTCAGGAAAACCCACTCTGGAAATAACCAGCTTTCAGTGGGGCATGGGGGAAAGAATATGAGTTTTTAATAATATGATAGATGGGATAAATGTCAGTAAAAGGATGTGAATTGCTGTGGGAGCTGCTGGGGGAACATCTCTCCCTCTTTCTGTGTCTCTCCTACCTGAGTGTTTCATGGTCAGGAATTTCTTCCGGCGGTAGAAACCTCTCCACGTCGCCTGCATTTTTGTGGCTGGAATTGCAAGAAAAGCAGCAATTTGCAACTGTGACCAAGCACATTTTGGTAGAAAAAGACTCAACTTTTAAAACAGAAATCCACTGCAAGTGTGAGTGCCTCACCCAGACTCTGCTTCCTCACTTCCAGAGCATCTTCTGTCGCAAACAAGGTCTTGGGAAAGCGGATAAAAATCTTTGTTCTGGAAACAGAAATGCAGAATTACATTTCACATGCTGGAGCCCCTTTGGGCTCTTTGCCCTCCCCCATTATCCAGGGAAGCTTTATTTCAAAGGAACAGGGGCATGCAGTGATTCACAACCTCAAACTGAGAACACAGAACTGACCGTCCCATTTTGTATTCCTCTGGTTTGTAGCCGAGATGCTTGACCAGCACAGCCACCCCATCGTAGGGCCGCCCATCCCACGTGGGCCACGTCTCTGGACACAGGGATTTGTACCTGGGAATTGGCAGCAGAGGAAATCCTAATTAGGGACAGAAGTGCAATCCAAGGAGGGAGAGGAGTCATGAGAAGGGAGAGAGCCCTTCCCACCCCTCTAGATGGCAAAGCTGCCCCTGTGCTGTTCAAAACAGCTCCCAACCTCAACCTCAATGGGATGAAGCTCAGGGAGAGGGAGCAGCAAAGGAAAGAATTCCAAAGGAGCTTCACCTCTGCAGGAAAACCTCGTATTTTCTGCGGTAGGCGAAGCCGGCTCTGCGCACCCGCAGGTTCTCCATCAGCCCCAGGTATTTCACCTGGTGTCGGATCAGGACCTCATCAAATCGATCTTGGCAGGGCATGGAAATGGAGAAACAATCAGTGCACAGCTGCCCCTTGGTCAGGAGAAGGGGAACGTTCAGCTCTGTTGTATCTCACACAATTAACTTCCAGTGAACGCTCACAGCACAAGTCCCACACAATTTTGTGTCTCCTGTCTTCCCCCCTCCCATCCCTTTTATATTTAGTTCCAAAATGGAAGTTTTCCTTTGGGAGGTTTTATGCATAGAGGAACCAAAACAGAAAATAAGTCATTATAATGAATTTACACAGGTCAATAACTCTTTACTTTAACCATGACCTTCCCAAGAGCAGTGCTCCCATTGCAATTCCTGGCTGCTGGCACTGCCACCCCCTCCCTACAGAAGCTCAGGCACAGCCCCAAAATGAACCCAAAATCGTGCAGGGCTTCATGTGGCTCCTTTCTGTGCCTCCCTGACAGGGATGCAGTGCCCTGCCTCTGTCCCCAGGGCCATACCAGCCTGTTTGGCATCGTTGGGTTTCATGCAGCGAATGTAGGAGGGTTCTTTGGACATCAGGATTTCCATGAGTTTGGAGAGGCTGTTTTTGAACTGAGTTGCTGCCTAGGAGGAAAATCAGAAAACTACACATGAAGGGATGACTTGGAGCTGGCTACAAACCAGCAGAACCATGCAGAATACCACGTGAGGGGTTTGCATTCAGATCATGTCAGAGAGCTCATGTTTTAAGAAGAGGGAACAGCCACAGCCCCCTGCAGCTGTTGAGTTCTATTGAGTTCTCACCGTTTCAGGTCTCTTTTTGTCTGTCAGCTCTGTCCTATCAAAGCACTGGTTTATGATGGGGTTCTCTGAGTTGCACATGGTCTGCAGAAAGAGATGTTTTCAGAGATGAAGTACAGAAAACTACCAGAGAAACCTGAGGACAAAACTATTTAAAATAACAAAATAAACACTGGGATCTCAACCAGTCCTTTCAGAGCGCAGCCCTGTGGACACACAGCCTCCAGGTGGAGTCTAGAAGAATCCTTTCCCTCAAGTTTTAAACCTCATTTTAAACCCAACTCCTCATCCTGTCCAGGAAAGCTCCTCTCTCCCCACTCACCTCCTTCAGGTTCCGGAAGAGAAGGTCGTTGTTCTTATCTAGAAAACCTGGAAGAAAAACAAACCACTCAGGCTGATCCACTGGAACTTCAAGGCAGGGATTTGAGATTTGAAATGAATCTGGTTGATCAAATGATGTGGGGATGTAATTTAAGGCCAGATTTTTGGTTTTTCTGTGTTACCTGCAACGCTGTAGGTGACATCCCCAGCGTAGTGTGAGAGCCGGAACTCCTCCCGCCCCAGCGACTTGCGCGTCTTCTGGTCAGCGAGTTTGTGCCTGGGGAGGGAGCAAAAACCTTCAGGAGAAACAAAATCCTGCAGGATTCACTTCCAAAAGCACCAGGACGTTCAGTCCTGGAGCAGGACTGTGCAAAGGTGAGCAAGGAATGTGAACTGGACTTGGTGATTTTCAGGTAAATAAAGTTATCAACCAGCACGTCACAGAAGTGTCATTAAATGTGTTTAATTAAAAGGGGAATTTCAGTGTTCCTTGCAGAGTGGGCACATAAGATGTAGACATCCTAATAAAAGCAGAACATTCAGAATAAACAGACATTTGGGGCTTCAAAACTCAAGTAAATAATCTGCAAGATGAGAGGTGAGTCAGTAACAATGAGTTTTGTTGCCCCTATTGCATTCTGAAGCTCAGTCAGGCACTTAGTGTTGACAACCTATTTTATATTATCTTAAATATCAATCAAATCTCTTTGTAAAAGGAAATTATCGTCGTTTCTGTGGGAGCCAGCAGAGTGAGGATGTTACACACTGGAATGCCTCAGCTGAGGGAACACTCACGTGAGAAAATGAGGGTGGTTCTTCACAGTCTCCTCCAGTTTCTCCAAGAATGTTGTGTCTGTGGCATCCCCAGGTCTCAGACACTCCTCATCCTACAAACACACAAATTCCAGGGATTTCTGACTGGGCTCTGCCTCAATGAAGCCCTGCCCCAGTTTGGCCCTTTGGCCTTTCCACAGGTAACCAACTTTTAGTTCAATAAATGAAGAATCCTTGAGCTAAAAAGGAAAACATTTCCCTCCTTCCAGACTGTCTGGATTGGGAGCTGTTTTCCCAGAGCCCATGGAGGTGATGCAATGACTTTTAATGGTCACTATTCAGTGTATTATTGCTCTTCCCACCTACTGAAACACTTCCAGTATAAACTGATTTTTCCCATGTTTCCCCCCTTGTTTTCCACTACGCTGCCCGAAATTTTTCATTCAAAAAGATGTTTTCAACTCACCAAAATAGAAATGATGCCTTTGAATTTCTCTTCCACCAAATCACAAATTATTTTGTTATTGAAATACTGAACTGGTTCCCACTGCAAAGATGAGAAAATCACTTAGGTGAAAACAACTCTAGACTTGAAAAGAAACATGTGAATTTCAGAACATTGCAGAGAGCAGCTGACTAAAACAATCTTTCTGTCAAAGCTTTTTCACTCATCACTTTTGTTTTCCTAACATTGCCTTTATTAAAATCAGGGTAGAAGCTCGGGATGGCATTACTCACTTCCAGCTGTCTCACACAGTTACCAGGGTTTCAAAAAGAAGGGAAAAAGGAAAGTTCTTGAATTCCTCCCATTGGAGAGGATGGCAGCAGCTCCTTTTCCCTCTGGAAGGAGAGGGAAGGGAGGATTTGGGCTCTTACCGCGATGCCCTCGGACTCGTACTCCTCCTGCTCTGACTTCAGGGTGAGCTCGATGAACAGCTGCTGCAGCTTTTCATTGCAATAATTAATGCAAAACTGCTCAAAGCTGCAAAGAAAAATCAGGAAAAAATCATCACTGTTTGTACAGAAGGAGGTACAGACAGTGGGAGCAGCAGGAATACAGTCAATCAAGAGAAACAGATTTTTGTGAAGTGTTTCTTTGCTGACTGCATGCATTTAGTAAGTTTATTATTTAGTGATTAGTTTGAGTAACTTTATTGCTTTATTCAAATTTATTACTTTGAATAAAGGCCCAATAACACTGCAAATTTGAGAGTCTTGGTTCAGTGCTACCTGCCAGGGAGGTTCCAGACTCTGCCAGTCCCACCCCCTGGTTTATCCCTGCCATGGGAAGATGCCACAACAGCCACCCCTGAGCTGGACAAAGGCCCAGCTCAAGGAAAGGCATGAATACACCCAAACCCCAACAGTTCTTCTAAAATACAGGACTATTAATAGCTGTAAATACTAATAATAATTAGTGGGATGTCCTCAGTGTTAGAAGCCCTGTAATGATCAGTTTTTCACCTGATGTTCTGACATTTAATGCCACCACTTTTACTAAGAAATGGAGTAGAGCCTTGTTCCACAAGGGAGAGAAAACACCGTAACTGAATAATGTAATTCAGAATTTATCAAAACAAACCTGTTGTGTTGGAAAACCTCAAACCCATAGATGTCCAGCAATCCTAGAACTGTTGTACTTCTCCAGCCTGGAAACTTCTCTTCCTGCAACAGAGCAGAAAACAAATGTAGATATTTCCTCACAGAGGATCCATCCCTAGATCTCCATCTCTTAATCCCAGCGTTTACCACACACTTTGGAAAACAAATTAATTTAGAAATGACTGAAAGCATGGAACTTGCTTTGCAGCTGAAAGATTTGGAAATTGCTTTCTCATCTGGGTGAGTATCAACCACCAGAAGTTCACTTGCCTTGTAAGCCAGGGATTTGTTGACCTTGTTGACCAGCCAGGAGAAGGTGCGGCCGTAGACGGCCTTGGCGAGGGCGTCCCTGGCGTAGGCTGCCTGTTCCAGGTTCAGGGGGCTCACCAGCTGCAGGCAGGAGCAGGAAAAAACCACTCAGCAGCCCCCTAAACCCCCTTTTCCTGCCTCATCAGCACTAAACTGCCCCCCAAAGGCATCCTGCTGAGGATGAACCACCACCAGTGCAGTGACACCTCCTGGGAGAGGTGATGAGGGAACTGCTGGCAGAGCTGATTCATTTTGTGCCATTTGCCTCCCAAATCCCCAGGGCCTGTTCTTACCTCCTCCCCTTTTGCTATGATCTTCTTGTGGCTCAGTGCATCCCGAAGAACAGAGCCATCCACTGCCAGCAGCTGCACACAGGATACTCAATTAATTTATGGAGCTGTACATTCCATTTGCCTAAAATCTCAGCCCAGTGAAACAACCCTTCATTTCCCACTCACCCTGAACAACTCTGCAGCATCAATCCCTCCCTTCCCTCCTCTCTGCCTGGGAGATGAGCTAACAAATGAATTGGCTGGAAGGAAGGGACCAAGCAAAGGCACAAATGTGTTTTTTCCTTTAAAACTCTTTTCCAGAGTCTTTTCCTACCTCACTGCCTGAAGGTGCAAACCTCAAGGCAGTGGTGGGTCAGGTGGTAAATAGAGAAGTTGTCAATTAAATGGGCTTGATGATAATATTTGCATTTAATCTAGGTCAAATAAAAGTGAAATTTATGAGAAGTTCTAAATCACAGTCTAAAATGATATGATGATATCAAGCTCAAAGTAAGGAATCCTTTACAATTCACCTTTCCTGTGATATCTCCCTGACTGGTGAGACTCACCCTGGCCAGGTATTTAATCTGATTCTCTGTAGTGACCTGAGCATTCCCTTGCTCATCAGCAGCAAACTGGACATTCCCCAGGTGCAGGACACTGGCCACAATGCTCAGCAAATCCTGGCATGGAAGCAACAGGCAGAGATCAGGATGATGGAATGGACACACAGCGAGGTTTTTGTGTTAATTCACATTTTAGGGAACAGTTTGTATTGTTTTTCAGGATTTTTGTAGGGAATACATTCACTCTGAATTGATTCACTGATTTCAATCAGAAATCCTGAATCAAACAGAAAAATCCTTAAAAGTAGGAAAATCTGGGCTGTTAAACATTCTCACCTCCACCTCACTGTCATTGAAGCCAATAACAGACAGGGCTCTCCTCATGGTCTTCCACTCATTTTTGTCATTTATGGAACTGACTCTTGCACAGTGACCCTAAAAAGACACAGTTTGATATAAATAAGCAAATAATCATCCAAGATACATTATCCATGCTCAAAAGTGTTTCTTTTTATAGCAGCCACCTCAGATTTATTTCTGAAGTGATGGAAGGAAATTACAAAGTCAATTGGAAATATCCTTTTCCTGTAATACAATATTTTAAGAATTACAGTTAATGTTCACCTTTACTAAATAGTGATACTGCTGTGGGTTCTTCTCCAGGCCCAGCCTCCTCAGCAGCTCCTCCTCCCCTCCTTCCAGCAGCTGGTAGAAGATGTGGAAGTTCCTCTCGCCGTGGTTCTGGTGCACAACTCGGGATTTCTCCAGGAGGTAGTTCAAGATGTGGCCCCCAACAGGAGCCCCCTAAACCAAACCAGACACGTGGAAAGAGTTCATCAACACAGAGGAAAAGGTTTCTGCTTCTTGATTGTCTGTTCAAAGACAAGATCTGAAGCAAAAAGCAAAAAAAACCACAGAAAATGATATGGCATTCTGTGCCACAAGGTCCATTTCAGCTCCAGCACAGTGGTGACTTGAGTGCTAAAATCCCTTCTAGGAATTCACCACAAAGGGAAAGCACCAAAACTGAGCATGGAGGGATTAAAGGAGACCTAAAGGCCTGGAGGATGGCAGTGCTGAGCTCCTGAGCCCCTGCACTGTGTCCACCTTGCTGGTGTGGGGAGTTGGGATCAGGACAGGGATTATCTTCAGATCTCTTAGCTGGTTTATGTGGATTCACTTGGGGAGAATCCATTGGCACACAGCACTAGAAATAAAATGCCCTGGAAATAAAAGGGTTTGATCCCACTGTCTCCTTGTACAGAGAAAAAAGGGAGGAATGAAAGGAGAGTGAGTGCCATAAAACCCTCTGGACCCAAACTTGGCCACCACAGGCTCTGCTTATGCTGTCACCAAGGAAATGCAAAGCACTCACTACACACTCACAGCAACACAAGAACACAGAGAACTCCTGTAACTGGGACCAGTCCTGAAATATAAACCAAATTCCAGCTTACCCTGTAATCAAACTGCACATCCATGTACTTCCCAAACCGACTGGAGTTGTCATTCCGAAGGGTTTTTGCATTTCCAAAGGCCTGAAATGAAAACAATCAGGGAAAAAATAAATGAGTACCAAGTCAGACTATTTATAAACACTTGGGTGAAGCTGCCAGTTATTTATTTACAGCCTGGGATTTTCCTTCCTGGAAACCCAGAAGGAAACAGATCACTGCCTGAATCCTGATGCTGCTCTTTACACCCAGTGCAGATGGAACATCCCTGGAAACACTTCCATCCCCCTGCAGCTGATTTTACTGCCAGTCCACTGCTGACAGCACAAGCCAGGCTGGCAGCCCTGGCCAGGCCTCCTCTGCACCACAGCCCTTTGTTCCTTTGTCCCAGCTCGCTGCCACATGGGCTGGGGGCTCTCCTGCTGCTGGGAGCTCACCTGGGATACAGGGACACAGGGCATGGGGATACAGAGATACAGGTACAGGGATACAGGGCACGGGGATACAGAGACACAGGGCATGGGGATACAGAGATATAGGGCATGGGGATACAGGGATACAGGACACAGGGACACAGGTACAGGGATACAGGGACACAGGGCATGGGGATACAGGGATACAGGACACAGGGACACAGGGTACAGGNACACAGGTACAGGGATACAGGGATATGAGACACAGGGACACAGAACACAGGGTACAGGGATACAGGGACACAGGGATTCAGGGATATGAGACACAGGGACACAGAACACAGGGTACAGGGATACAGGGCACAGGGATACAGGGATATGAGGCACAGGGACACAGAACACAGGGTACAGGGATACAGGGACACAGGGATTCAGGGATACAGGGCCCAGGGCCCAGGGATATCTCAGGGCACTGCACACAGCCAGGGCTGGACACTAGAGGACACCACAGCACCAGAAAACGAACCCAGCCTTTCTGAGCTGCCCCTGGGATGTGCCCCTTTGCAGAGCCCTGCAGCCACCCTGAGCTCTTCCCACCCCAAATCCCCTTTCCCCACAGCCCATCCATGCCACAACTGCTCCTGGGGGGCTGGAAAAGGCCAGCACTGCTTCGGATCAGGGCGGGATTCCCCGGTGCTGTGCCCACACACCATTCCCAGGACACGCTGCAGCCCCGCTGTCCCCAGCACCTCGGCTGGTAAACAAGAGCATTCCCAGGGCCAGGATTTTGTGGGAATCACCTCCAGGACGGGGTTGGACTGCAGCAGCCGGTCCTTGACGGTCTCCACCTGCTGGCTGGCGGGGCAGGTGACAGCGTAGTACTGCAGGATCTTCTTGGTGGCCTCGGTCTTGCCGGCGCCGCTCTCCCCGGAGATGAGGATGCACTGGTCCTTCCTCTCGGTGCGCAGAGAGCGGTAGGAATTGTCTGCGATGGCGTAGCTGGGAGGGGACAGCCCGGGTCAGGGGGGTGGCCTGGGACATCCTGGCAGAGACAGCCCCCAAAAACAGCCCCAGGCCAGGGGCTGGGTGAGATCACACGGCTGCTGCGCTCGGGTGACACCTCTGCTCACACCTTGGCCACAGAGCCAGGCTCCTGCCACCAACTGTCTAATTCTTTGAGGCTGTTCTATTGACTTTGTTTTTCTGATTAAAAAAAAAAGGTAGAAGTTGACTAAATTGTGCAGATCAACTGGCTTTTCTAAATATAAATGATCTCTCAACTCTGGTCCCGTGGGACAGGAAAGTTTTACACTCAGGAAACACCTTGTTCTCCACTGGTATTTTTTCTTGCTTATCTTCTAAGTGATGACACATTCAGGAGGTTACAATAGAATTTTGCTGTCTGGGTGGCTCCAGAGCTTCTCCTAGATGGTGGGAAGAGCTGGAAAAGCCACCACAGATTAAGGAGCATCCTGCAGGTCCCCTCTGCCCCAAACACCAGGCAGCTCCTCTGCCTGCACAGAGCCTGGCCCTGCCCTTCTGCTTCCTCCTTTGCTGCTTTTTCTTTCATTTCTGTGTTGAGAGCAGACAGCATCCCACACCTGATTTCACACACACTCCTACAGCACCAGAGAGCAGCAGGGGATGAGTGACAATGGTGACAACTGCTCAGGGGGACAGGAAAAGGACAGTCCACATCACACAACCTCCCTAACAATATTTTCAGCTCTCACATATGGTGATCAAGCAGATATTTTGTCTTCATACACCTGACAACAATTTAGTAGCTTGGCTTTTTTTAATTTTTTTTTTTCTTTTTTTAAACTCTCCTGCTGTGCTATTAATTAGAAGTAATCACACCAAAATAACAGCCATGGCCTTCTCGAGTCTATTAATACTTGGTGCTAAGGCAACACCAATGAGCTCCCTTGGCAACACAGCTCACCCCACAAAATACATCATGTCCCTCTCTTCCCATCCAGATTCTGCCTCTGGAGTCTTTTGGAAAACAGCTGAATAAATGCAAATTTAATTTGGATTTGAAGAAGTGCCTCTGGCCCCACCCCGTGCCTTTATGGGGTGGTTTATGGCCCTGAGAGCTCCAGTCAGGCACAGACAGAATCTCTGCAAATAAAGATGTTTATGGTCCCATTTGCTGGCCATAAACAGGACAGGATGTGACAGATCTCTGGGAATATGCTGTGATCCAAGCCCACGGGGATAACTTTCCTCTTCTGAGTGTGATGCACTTCCCAGAAAACCCAGTGCTCAGGCCTATCAGAAATATCTGACACTGGAATGGAGATCTGGAAGAGTTTTGGCTTTCTAGAGTCAGTTCAGAAGAGGAGAAAGAGGGGAAAAGGCTTCTGATTTACTGGGAAAGGAGAAGCCCAGAGCACTACACTGCAAATGGAGCATTTTGATGCTCCTCAGAGGATTTTAAAATGCATATATGATCAAATAATGTAATAAAATAATCAAATAATGCAATGGAACAGCAAAAACAGTTAACAAAAAATTCTGGTTTTCCAGTGGGTGCAGCAGTTTCCAGGATCACAGTTCTCAAGGGTTCACTTAGGAGCTGCACATTTTACAGCTTCTGAAGGGACTTGTTAAAAGGAGAAAGAAAGGCTAAGAAATAATCAGCTATACTGTGATTTAAGTGGAATTAAAGCACATCTGTTCATAGAGCTTCATGCTATCCAGGAGCATCGTCATCATCCTGCACCCAATGCACACTTAAAACAGAGCCACAGCCCTGAGGATTTTCCAGAGAGTCCCAAAATTCACATTTAAGGGCTCAGAAGCCCTTCCCTGACCACAGGCAAAGTGAAGTGAGCAGTTTGAATGCAGAGTTCTCCAGGTTTCATTCTCCCCCATCTGGGCTCACACAGTAAAAATCCCATTTCTGTCCTAACAAATCCAACTTCAAGCACTGAGACTTTCCCAAGAAATGATGTTTCTCCCCCTCTCTGTGCTTGCAGCACATTCTGGTTTGTTTACTCTCCTGGGCTATGTGCCAGCAATAAGAAACAACCCAAATAGTTTGCTCAAAAATAAGATCATTTACTCTTCCAAGATCTCTTAAAAAAAAAAAAAAACAACAAAACACAACACAACACAGCATAAAAAGTCCTCCTGGAGGTGCTCAGAATTTAGCCTTTAGTCCTGAAAAAATCCCACATTTTGAAGCCATGTGGCCTCAGCTCCCAGTCATCTTTTTCTTTCAGCCTGACAAAAAAAAACATTCAAACTCTTTCAAAAATAACTTTAAACCTCAAACTTTTTTTTTTTTTCTTCTAAATGGGAAATTGGGAATGCTCACCAAGCCAGACCATGTAAATAAATACATTCCTTGTTCCAACAGGCTGATGGTATCTTAGCAACAAGGGAAATACCAGATAAATATTGGTCAGGCAGTAACAGCAGAGGTAGGAAAGAAACCCCCACACACCAGAAACTCTTTCCCCTACTTAGCCCCGGACACAGAGACCCCAAATAACCCTGGAACAATGAACTCCTGTCCTGCCAGGGCTGGGTAAGCAACTCTGTTCCTGCAGCCAGGAAGGAACCAACTCCCTTTCCAAACACTGCTCTTGCAAAGGCAACTCATCCCCTTTGGAGAGAGGAACAGGAATAGAAAGAGCTCACACCACACCCTCCAGAGGATCCTCTCTAGCCCTAGGATTTCCAGGGCTGCAGCTGGGACAGGGGAAAAGTCCTGTTTGCCTCTTTTCACGTGTCCCAGCTGTGTGGGAGTGACAAAACCTGCCCTGGCAGCCACTCACAGGTGAGGAGAGACTTCATAGAAGCTGACGCCGCGGTACCGCTCCATGTTCTGCTTGGTGTAGATTTCCAGTTCCTTGTAGGGATTCACAGACACCAGCACAGAGCCAATGTAGGTCTGAAACACAGAGCAAAAGGCAGCAAGCTTACAGGAGGTCTGGAGGCAGAGCTCAGGTGTCCCAGGAGGCTGGACACCCATCCTGGTGCGCTGGGGATGCTGCTGAGGGCTTCCAAACAGGCCAAGGGTGCTGAGGAACAGAACTCTTAGCTCTGGGAGAGTGACACTGCTGGGCTTGTGCCAGCCATTTAATCCTTGCTGGGTAAAAAGCACCACAAATGGTTTCAGGGTTTCCAACAAGCCACACTAGTGGGTGATTCCTGATACACATTTAGGATCGAGTTCAAGTCTGGGGTTGGTGGAAGTGAGTGAATTCAGGAGACAGAAGAATGTGGTGAGAGTTGGATTTTCAGTGCATCAGTGTCACCAGATCCCAACAGGAGTGAGTCCCTACCCCCATCAAATGAGCACCCCAGGGTGCTCCTGGCACAAGCACCCATGGCCAGTGTGAGCTGCCAGCAGCATCTCCAAACCCCCTGCAGGGCAAAGCCAGGTCTGTGCCGTGCAGCAAACACTGCAGGTCACTGAGGGACACTCACTGGTGGCTGTCCCTGTGCCACTCACATAGATCAGGTTCTCCTTGAAGCGTTTCCTCAGGTTCTCAATGAATGCAGCCTCGCTGGTGAAGTTTTCCAGCAGGACAAAGTCCTGCACCCCGACACGGTCCCGGGCCGTCAGAGCGCTCTCCATGGTCAGGCGGATGCCGTTGGCTCCCAATCCCTGCAGCCAAAAGCACGGGGAAGTGAGGATGGCTGTGGCTTTGCAGGCAGTTCCCTGAGTCCACAAGAACCACAGTTACCCTTGGATAACCATATTGAAATGAGATATTAAAGTGGGATATTAATAAACCCACTGCTGCTGCTGAAAACAGTGATTACAACATTTCATCACTCGTCTGCTCTAATTGCTTCGAGGGAGGACAAGTCAGCATTAGGGAAAAATTACTGCTAGATTTCCAATAACTTCAGATCAATCAAAGAAACAAACATTTGATGAAGAGAGTAAAACTTGGGTTTCCTTTCCTAGGCATCTGTTAGCAGGAGGGAGACCAAAATGTGTTCTCTCCTCTCTCTGATTTCACAACGGGAAGCTGTTTCGAGGTAAGGGATCTTTTATGACTAATGATGATTCATCTCAGAAGCAAACAGCTTCACACTGCTGACCAACTTAAAAGCTTTAGCAAGGCACCCAATGGGAAAATTCTGAGAAAATTGAGAAGAAATGAGAAATGGGCATTTCTGCATCCCACGCCACCGAATTTAGGCTGTGACACTGATGTGCATTGAGGGAGTCCTACCCTGACCCTCCTTTAAAGGTTACATTTCCAACGTGATGTGGGTGAGACACAACCATCTGTGGAAAGCACTCATCTGCTGATTCCTGACTTCACTGGAAAGCAGGGAGGGGAAATCTGCACCCAGGGGTGACTCAGTGGCTGCTTGCTGGGGAAATCTCTACTCGAGGGACAGAGATGGAGAAGATGAGAGGCACCACAGGAAACCAGAGACAGGAGAAACAACCTCACACCTGCACGCATTTCCTTATCTTCTTCCACCCTTCTTACTTTGCAGGCTGCTCACAGCAGCACCCTTCTCTTAAACCATTTCCCCAAAGCACTAAGTACGTTTTGGGATGTTGCACAAACAGCAGAGGGGTCTGTTCCTGGCTCATGCACCAACAGCAATCCCAGACACCCTTCACAAACTGGGAATACCAGACCCTGCATCCAGCCCCACACCCTGCACGATGATGTAGATGACTTTTACTGACTCACAAAGTTCCTTTTTGCACCTTCCCAAGATGTAAAAGTGGTCAAATCACAGGGACTGATGATGTGCAGGGAGAAAAATAAACCTAGCCTTGGTCAGGAACAAAATCTACCTGAAGTTTTGTTAAACAATAATAACAGCAAGAGTCGCTGAAGTATCAGTCTGGGTCAAACCAGGTGCAAATCCCCTCAGTCTGCAGATGTTTTGACTCACCAATTTCTTGGTAAATGTTTTTTTGATTTGGTAAATGATTAGTAAATGCAGCTTTGCCTATTTCTCTGAATTCTAATTGGCTTCCTCCCTGTAAGCCTGGGCAGAAGTGATTGCCTGAACCCAGCAGTTTTCAGATAGGAAAATTAGTTCCTTCTGGAAATCTCAAATCCAGACACACTTTAATGGCCCAAACACCACAAAGAAACATCATTTGATTTCCTGTTTTATTTTTTCCAATTAGTCTCATGGTCTGGAAGGCCTGAGGTCTAAGCTTGGAAAGACCCAGCCTGGGAGGAATTCTGCAGATACTGTCATGAAGTAATCGTCCTAAAATGGCCAAAATTTTCCAAGCCAAGTCCTTCATAGCTTTGGCAAAATGCTCTGCTGTCTTCTACCCTCTTTGCCAAGGTGAGGAGAAAAGGGATAACCCTTGGAGAAGGAAGGTGGTGAGATAAGGAAAGGGAAATAGAGATAAATCACATACAAATAAACTGCCTAGAAATTGGAATCCTTCTATCAGAGCAGTGCAATCCCAGAGCACGTTTTGGCCAAGGTGATGAGAAATAAGGCAAAACCAAAGGAAAATAACTCCTCTTAAAGTGGGTGAGTTTACAACTACAGTCCTAAAACACAGCTGCCTCAACAAGGGCTGTGGGGAAACTTCCACCCTCGCAGAGTTAATCCCAGTTTATCTAATCCTGAAGACTTTCACAGAAAACGTCACTTCAGCAGCTCTTTCATCAGCCCCTCCCTGCAGGCCAGGACAAAGTGATCCCAGCTGTGCACATCCAGGAGAGGGAAGAGCACAACAGACAATTCTCACAACACAGAGAATTCCAGGAGAGGGAAGAGCCAATCCATCCCTCTCTCAACACAGAGAATTCCACTCCAGCCTCCTCCTCTGGGACAGGCATTTAAGGCCAAGAACTTTCGGTTTCCTCCAGTTTTTGTCTCCTCATTCAACTCCAACCTCTCACCGTGAGAACAAAGTGAGGACCTCAGATCTGCAGTCAGCTTGGAACAGAACAAAAGCCAAAGCAAAGCGACTGGAAGTGGCTTTTTGGCAATAATTAAATGTGCCCAGGGGATGTGATGCAGCCAGAGCCCCTGGAATATAAACTTCACTCAGTCCTGTACCCTCCCAAGCCCAAGTTCAGTGCAAACACAAGGCAGAGCTGAGCAATAGGCACTGCTCCATGCCAGCATTTTGCTTTATTGCATATGTCCAAGTCTACCACCAGCTTCAAATGTCAGTGTTAACTGTTTCACTGCCACTGACATCAACAGATGGGCCATAAAAGGAGGGGAAAATAAACCCTTTTTGCAAAATGGAAACAGAGCAGTCATGCAGAAGGAAGGAAGTGGGGAGGGAAGACACTACTTAAGAAAAAATAATCACAGTGATGACCATATGTTCCTACTGAATGATGAATGTGACAGTAAGGCACTGAATAAATTAAAATAACCATAATGTTGGTGATTTTCTGTTAGCAGGCAGACACCAGATCTGGTGGCTGTAAATGAATGCTAGAAAACCCAGTCTGGGGGTTTAAATGTGGTACAGTGGAGCTAATTAACCATTAAAGCAGTTTGTCTATGGACAACACTGATTCCCTTCTTGTCTTTGCAGCAGATGAATTTCTTTGTGCCAAACCACCTCTGACTGATACACATTTACAACATCCCCTGCTCCAGGAGAGACATCAGCCTGGACCACTCTGACAGCCCTGTGGCAGGGAGTATATTCCAGATAACTGGGAGAACACAGGCTGTGAGGGTCTGATCAGACCCTTCCTTGTGAAAATCAATTTTTCTGGAAGCTGCCAGGAGAGCACAGTGCTGGAGGAGCTGCTGTGACACTGAGCAAGGATCTCTGTGCAGCTGCACCCTTTGGTTTGCACTGGCCCAGGACTTGTGCAATAACCAGGCTGGAATTCTGACAGGGATTAAAACTAACTCAGATTCTTTGATTGCTTTAATCCAGGTCATTTTCCCACACTGGTCCCACGTGTAATGATGACAGCCAAGGATAGGGTAATGGGGAACCACAGCAGGCTCAGGGAGGAGCCAGGATTCAGAGCAGGGCCAGTTCCTGCTGCCTTGAAATCCTTGGGAAGCTTCCACCTAAGGGGCAGGTCGGGTTTAGCCTAAAGCTCAGCATCAAATCCCTCCTCCAGGCTTTGCTGCCTCCCTGGCATGGGGGGTAACAGCTCCAAACCAAACCAGGGCAACTCCATCAGCAAAACAAAGACCAGGAAAAAAGAACCTGGTGGTTTTCTCTCCAGGTTGTGAGCTAAATCACCTCCCTGTGGGATTGGGGAAGACACAGGGGAAGGAGGAAAGGGAGCACAGGTGCCCTCTGACAGTTGTCCACCTTATAGGTCCCCCAGAGGGATCAAAAGGAGGACGTGGCTGAGGATCCTGACCTTTGTAGGATGGAGGCACCACACCCAGCACAGGCTGCAAACAGGGAATGGCAAAAATCTGAGCAATCTCCCTGGGATCTTGGTGCCTGTGGGCTCAGGAGTGCCTGTGCCTCTCCCAATCCCCCCTTTCATCCTGTGCTGACCCTGCTGGCCTGAGGGTCACTCCCCTCCAGAGTGCCCAGAGTGACTTCTGCCACCACATTCCCCAAAGCCACCCCATGGTGCAGTTCCCAGGGATTCATTCCCACACTGTTTAACCCACTCTGCTTTTAATGTCTTCTCCAGAGCCTTGAGCACAACAGTGGCTCGAGGCCAGGAAAGGAAAAGTCCCTCTGGCATGGTGGGGACCAGACCAGTGCAATCAGCACCACAGCACTGCTTCCACATGGCTTTTTCTGCCCTGGGATTAAATTTTGGGAAAGACTTTCTGCTGGTGTAAATTGGTTGCTGAATGCAGCCTGCAGAGCCAGGTTTACATTGGCTGGGGTTCCAGCTTTTCTTTGTGTTCATACAAGAGTCAACAAGACCAGAAAATACCTCCAAGCTCCTGGGAGTACAAAACCACTCAAGACTGTACCAAGGAGTTTCCTAAAGTGAACTGGGATATCGCTGACATGGGATTGTGAAGGTGTAAACACATATTTTTCCTTTAAACTCTGCTTCATGCCAAAGCATGATAAAGTTTTTCCTCTGCTTAGGACATGGAGAACTAATACACCTCAGAAATGAAAAACAGGACCTTTTGCCCTGAGCAGCAAAATCCAAAGGATTTGAGTCAGCCAGGCTGAGCACTTTGGGGGAATCTGTGCTGGAAGATGGGAGGGCAGCTCTGCCATGAGCACAGGGGTTTGGGGCTGATGTGAGCAGAGCAAGAAACTCCCCCTGGCTTTGTCCAGCAGCTGCTCCATGGCCATGGAATACCCAACATGGAGCAAGGACTCATTCCCAGGCTTGGTTTTCCCAGAGGGGTATTGGAATGGTTTAAAACTCAGTTCCAGACACACTGAGGGAACAGGCAGCACCAGCAACTTCCCACTCCTTTCCATGAGAAAACACCTGGAATTCTCAAAGTGAACGCTCTTGCATGGAGCAGGAAAACTCCATAGCTGATTTAGAAAGGAAAGTCACAACATAAACAGAATTTGTGTTTCAACACCTATAACTGTATCTTGCAATACTTTCTCCTGGGTCACATCCCCTCAGGAGACTGGCTGGAACAACCCCAGGAGGTGGCTCCATCTGGGAAGAGGCAGCACCTTTATCTTGGCATCAAGGGCAAGATGATTGATCTGCAGGCTCCAGAAATAGTTACAAAGCCGGGAACGGAAGAAGAGGCCACAACCAAATGGGAGTGGGAAGGGAAATTCAGATTAGATTCTGGAGGACAATGCAAGCCTGAACCAAGAAGGAACTTCTTGTGGGGAGGTGGCAGCTAAAAACCATTTGTCTCGTGGATAGTTGGACATTCTTCACTGTCATGCCAAAGCTGCAGGAAAGAAAAGGAATTCCTTTGATTTCTACTTCATTCTACAGCCTAGGAAAGGCTTTGGACACAACGTGGGCCAGACAGCAGAGCAGACAAAAATCAACTGTTGTATCCAAGGCCTCAATTCCCAAGGTGTGGAATGGAAAAGCTCCTCTTTGCTTTTGCATGGGGAAAGAAATAATGAAGATGATGGAGGTGCAAATCCCTGAGAAACTGAAGTGCAGCCACTCAGGATCCTCCTCCCTCCTGCCACGCTGAAAATCAGCTGCTCATTTTGGACACAACTCTGTTAGTCAATAGCAGGATTGGAAAGAAGGTTCCCTGAGAGGCAGCCCTGTGACTCCCACAGAAATCCCCTGGAAGCAACCATGTGGATTTGTCTGCCCTAATAAGTGATAAGACACATATCTGGCTTGTTTAATTTAAAAAAAAAATAGCAAAAGTAAATGTTTTCTATTTTGCTTTTAGTTATGTAAAGCAAATGATTTCCCAAAAGACAACATGGGAAAATCAGAGCTGTCAGGTGGATTGGGATCAAAACCAGGTAACAGCTCTGGTGACCCAGACCAGCAGAATTAGAGGGAACAACTTGAACTTGCAGCTGTCACTCAAGGACCATTTCTTAGAATTATTTTTTATTCTTGCTTTTTTTGGACCAATACATCACCAACAATGGAATGTCTGGAGTCAGGGAACTCAGAACTTGGTTGTTCCTCCAGATGGAAGGATGGAACTCCAGATACACTATTCAAAAAATTATATTAAAGACATAGAAATGCTACATCTTTGAGTTGTTCTTGTAATTATTTTGAAGTTTTCCACACTTTGAGTAGGGACAAATGGAAATAATAAGTAGGCAATATTATTTCTTCAATATTTATAACATAATTATACCTTCCAGATTGGACTTTGTGGGGGGATGAGTAAGGAAATAAGCAATTAGCAGTGAAAAGGAAAAGGCAGTTGTAAGAACTGATTTGAAGGATAGGAAAAATGTTTACCCTTAAGAGGCGTAATGATATTTCAATCAACAGGCTAAATATAAAAGAGCACTAAGAAAAAAATGAACAAGGCAAACCAGAAAGATCACCAGGGCTGGAAAAGTAAATACACAGAATTTCTATATTTAGGGAGCTGACATTTTTGCTCCTGAACAGATGGCACAAGCTGCTGCTGGTTAGAAGATGTTGCTGGTGGCATCAGCAAACCTGTGCCTGTAGGCCTGGGCACTGCACAGCAGCTTCAGAGGACAAACTGATTTTAAAAAGGCATTAAAAAAGGCATTTTAAAAAATGCATTAAAAAAAAAAGGTGAAACCTCAGCTTGCTGCCCCTCCCAGGGAGTTTTGATGCTGATTTCCAGAGCAGCTGAGCAGGTGGAGAAGCTCAAACACGAAGAGCCAGGGCCTGCCTGTGCTGCTGCAGCTTTGGGGCACCCCCTGTGCCCCTTTCCCTGCTGCTGTCCCACTGCCACCCCCACTGCCAGCCCTTCCCCACTGCCTTCCACACCCCACACAAGCCTCTCACAGCACCAGGGCTCTCTGAGAGAGTCAAACTTTCCAAAGAGAGCTCCAGAGCATTCCCGGGGTGTGCAAAGGGCACTTCCACACCCACGGCTCCCTGGGGAGCCACCACCCCAGATTGCACCTCTGCCTGGCACTGTCATTGTCACTGGCACTGCCACTGTGCCAAGCTCTCTGCAGGCCCACAGCTCTGCCCCAGCACAGCAGATGCCAGCAGAAATGCCCTGCTGGAGCCCTGTCACCTCCACTTCCACAGGGAAGGGCTCAGCAGCTCCTCCAAAAGCTCTGCCCTGACCTTCATCAGTTTCTCAGTGGTCAACACCAGAATATTTGGGAAAGCAGACAAGGATCTCTGGATTGAGCAGGGATGAGCTATCCCAGCCCCATGCTAACTCCTCTTTAACAGAGCATTGCTTAAATCTACAGAAGTGACGTTTTCAGTACTTCTCCTCCTAAATTTGGTCACTTTACCAATTAAAGCCTTGAGCATTCTTATCCAGGCAAAAGTCCACACACTTTTTTATAACACTCCCTCAACTCTTGATCTCATCTTCCTGAGTCAGTGAATTCTGTGGCTCGATTTTTCATTGCATGAAAATAATTTTTGCATCTCTTTGGCAACTTTTAGCTTAACTCAGTGTCCCTGCTCCTGTGTTACAACACAGAAAAAAGGAGCTCTGTGTTCGCTGTGGCACTGTTATTTTTTTTTTCCTCCTCTCCTCCTCATCTCTTTTTCCAGGTAACAATCCCAGTCCTCTCAATCTTTTGGCACAAACTCCTTTTCCCAATCTCAGGACTGTCCCATGCTGCTAAAATCTGGACCAAGTTTTCCTAAACTAAAACAGCCTGGAGGAAGTGAGTGGCAATGAATCCTTAGGCAGGTACTTCCTGCCATTCCCTAGGATGGCAGGAATGGGACAGAGCTCTGGGAAGGACAGAATTCACAGGACAGGAGCAAAGCCCAGCTGCAGGACGGTCCCTTCACACCCTTGTGCCCAAGTGAAAGCTCCACCCTTTCTTCCCTCCTAAAGCAGAGCACAGCTTTCCCCCTCTCTTCCCACTTTCTCAGCTCTCACCTTGGCTTCCTCCTCCAAACAGGTATTCCCTGGGTTTTTAGACAATCTCACCCCTTGTCACATAACTTCCCAACGAAGGGATCCTTCTCAAAACATTTCACCTTCCTGCTGAAGCCCTGAAAACGATTCTCCTCTCTTCTCTTGAGACCAGACAGGCATCTGAAAGCTGCAAAGCCACCAAAGGAGTGAAATAATCCTTACCCCTCCTCTGAACTTCATCTCTGCCTCCTGCCAGCTCCCGCAGCGCCTTCGTTTACGCTGCTGCAAAAAGCAGCAATCTGAGGACAACTTCTCTCTTCTGTCAGTTGCCTTTTTTTTTTTTTTCATGGCATTTTCAGTGCAGTCAGAACTCCCTCCCTCCCACCAGCTCCTACTGGAGCATCTGGAGAGGGCGTTTTCCAAGGAGAACTCCCCTCCCAGGCGGGAGCAGCCCAGGAGAGGCAGTCCCAGGGAAATCAGCTGCGCTCTGCCTGCGGAGTTCCCGCTGCCCAATGACAGGGAAAAACGGAAAGAAAAGTAATCCCAGGCCCTGGAAAATCTGGGGCTGAGCCCAGCACACAAACCACAGCCATCAGACAGGAAGAGACAAGCTGTGGGACAGCAAGTTATTGTCCTGGAACAGCAGCATGGCCAGGGCTGCCCAAAGCTGCTCCCAGCTCACCCCAGACACAGCAAACACACAATCCCAACCCTGGGACTGACATTACCCTTGGAATCACCCCCTCAGAAAATCAGAGAGTCCAGGGTTGGATGCAGTTTGCCTTGACATGGATTTAGAATCACAGGCTGGTTTGGATTGGAAGGGACCTTCAATTTCACCTATTTCCTATTCCATTAAGCCTCATCCAACCTGGCTCAGGGGTATTCTATTCCAGATCCATTTGGAGGCACCCAGCACCAGAACACCCACTTCACCTGGAAGTTCTGAGGTCCTTATTACAAAATCACCTGCACTCCCAAGTAAGAACCTTCTAGAGGGCACAGTGAGGGCTCTGCTGCCCTCAGCCCCCAGCCCTTGCAAACAGAAGTTGCACATTTTGCTGTCTCTGAGCTCATCAGTGTTGTGGACTCACACAGAATTATTTATGGCCACAGCTACACCAAGAGTGTGAAAACCCCACCCCATTTCTCACCCACCTGCCTGAAAAAAATATTGCACAGCCTTCACAAGCATTAGGGGAAAGTGAAAGAAAAGAGACAATGCACACAAGCTGGAAGAAGGGACATTCCAATGAGTTATTGGGAAATTTTTGTTCCCAGTGAGTGCTGTCAAATACTGGAACAGGGGTCTGAAAAAATTGTGAAACTCCATCCTTGGAGATATTTAAAACTCAACCAGACAATGTCCAAGCAACTTGATATAAATTGGTCCTGCCTGGAAGTGAGGTTGGATCAGAGATCTCCACAAATTCTTTCCAATCTAAAATTATTCTATGGTTTTAGTAATTATTTTGTTCCTCAATGAACTAAGCTGTGTGCATCCATCCTAAAAGGAGTTACAGGTAGTGCAAATAAAGATATAATTCTGTTAAGAGAGATGCCACCCCTCAGGTGTTTCAGGCAATTCATATTGTAATCTGTCAAGCAGATTCTCTAATCATGGAACATGCAGAGCCATGGAATGATTCCCAAGCTCAGCTGCTGATGTTTCAGGGCTGGCACTATCTGCACTCAGCTCTGCTTAAAGGGGTTTTTGTTTGTTTTGTTTCTTCCCTTCTTATCAAAATGCATCCTTCATAAATTCTGCTACAGGAAGGGTAAAGTCAAGCTCTGAAGTAAAAAAGATTTAGAGCAAAAAGCTAAAAAGCTTGAACCTCCTCAGAGAGAAGGCTATTTAAAAGCAAACACACGTAGCAGATGTTGTCAGTGGTTGGGTGCAGCATTCCCCTCTAATTAACTCTGCCCAAGGCAGCGATCCCAGAGATCCCAGCTGCAGTGGATGTCACAGGCAGAGTGTGCCAAGGATTTGGGATGGAGCTTGGCTGCCAGGAGCACTGCAGTGCCACAGCTCCCCTGCCCTCTCAGGCTCCATTTTGAACATTATCTGTGGTTCTTGCACAACTCTGCTTGGCAGGACTTTCATTCACTCCTTATCTCAGCTGGGTGAATTTTTAACGGCAGCAGCTTCAGGATGTGGCTCAGAGGAGGGTTTAGCTTTGGGCTGGCACTGAAGGAATTGGACACTACTCCAAGCCCCTCTCCTGTGCACAGGTAAGGTCAGAGGTAATATAAACTCCATTTCCCAAACTGAGCCACATTAGCCATTACTGAAACACAACAGTGAGCCCTGAGCCAGGACTTTTCCAAGCATAATTAAAGCTGTGGCCTGACGGCTCTAATTCTTCAGGAGGAGAATGTCAGTGCTCCACCAGCACTCCTCAAACCAGTCTAATTGTCACCAAACATTCAGCAAAACTCCTGTTACAATTCTAAGTATTAACAGAATTATCTTCACATAAACAACCTCGCCTTTTCCCTAGTTTACACCTTCTCAGATCACATCTCACCACTGAAAATGCCACATAAGAGAAGAATATACAACATCCCAGCACTTAGAAGTGCATTTTTTACACATTTCCCTTGGGTTTTTTTCATGCAGGAGGGCCCTTTTATTTATTTATTCACTGGAAAGACCTTTACTCAAAATGCTTTTTTTTCTGCAGCCAAACTACTGCCCAACTTCTGCTTGGCAAGGAAAACACTCCTGCATGTGGGTTAGCCTAAATTAGGAGGGGGGGGAAAAAAAGTTGGAAAGCAGAGATAATTTTACTTTATAAGATCTTGATCCCCACTTATGAAGGTGATAAAACCAGACTCTTCCTTTCCAGCAGCAGAGCCCAGCCCTTGTCTGTGATTTCTGCTGAGGATGGCTGGCAAGGTCTGGCTCACTCTAACTACAGGCAACTACAGGCCGAGGGATGAATCAAGTTTTCCAGGCCTCACCAGTTAGAAGTGACTCATTTAAACCCTGGATTAGAGCACTGGGATTACTCTGCTCGTTGCAGATAAGCAGCTGATTCCCTGCATACAATTTCACATTCAAAGCAAGGGGACTGGAAACCTTTCCTGTCAGCCCTGCTCCGACAGGCTCGCAGAGCCCAGCGTGACTTGCTGAGCTACACCCACAAGCAGTGGCTCTGCTGAAAAAATAAAGCTTGGCCCTGTGAAAACACCATCAGTGTTCCCCTCTGCAGTGCAGATTTCACTGCAAAACATAAATCTGGAGGTATGAGATGCTGCCTAGGGTTCATGCTGTTCAAAAATCAACGTGGATCACATCTGTGTTATTCCAAAAGGTGTCAAGCTCATCTATCAGTGAGTGAGTTCTTTCTGGATTTTTGTAATATTCCTTATTTCTGCCTTACAAAAGAACTACAGAATAAGACACATTCCATAATTAGAAAGCACTTGGCAAAAATACCATGGGAAAGAAACCACCCTAAACAGGCCAAGAATTTGAGAGCCCTTCCTCTCGCAGGTCAGAGGAACATCTTAATCAAAAAATAGAAATGTCTTTAACCTGTCACATGTGTCCTGCTGTCCAGATTATCCTGATCTAAAACTGATTAAAATGCCTCACATTCCTAAAACACCCTATAGCAGAAACTGAAGGTTCTGTGGGACATTTGTCCCACTGCTTAGGAAAAACACCCCGTGTCAAACAGAGGGTGAACATCTGACTGAAGGATAAGGATAAATCAACGCCCTGCCAAAGAGCCAACACTGAATATTGGAACAGGTTTGATAAAAAGGCAAAACCTCCTCCCTATATTATTAGTTCTGCTAAGAATTGTCTCTTTTCCACCCAGTTTTTGGATTAAAGCATCTCCTCTTCCCCTCTCAAGAGTGCTCCAAACCAGTAGTCAGGAACAGAGGTTTGAACACAGGACATTGGACCCTGGAGACACAACATTCCTGCTCAGTTATGAAACTGCACACCTAGAAAGGTTAAACCAAAAGCTTGTTATACTCACTTAAAAGGTGCCTCAAGATGATGAAAGTTCCTTCATTTTACTGCAAACTTCATGACATCACAAGTTGACTGAATTCCCTGATTCTGTGTGAAGGTGTTTGCAGGGTTACAGACAAAACCTTAAAAATAGTGAGGTGTGGCCAAAAGGGCTCAAAAACCAGAAGACAAAGAATATTTAGATTATTATTTTGGATTCTAATTTATGCTTTGTAATGTCTAAAACCGTCAATACTGGTTTTGTTTGTTCCAAGAAAGCTTCGTCAGTGAGAACACCAAACTTCTTTTCTTCCCAAGTTCAGTCTTTCACAAATAAATACAAAAAAAAAAAGAATATTACAAAAAATGGAGATGCACACATCTCCTTGGATTCCTACACTTTCTCTGCCAGTGCTGTTCCCTGTTTTGATGCCCCTGGTGATGGATTAAAAAGCACATATGATGGGCTTGTATTTAGTTATGGCTCCCGCACACGCACAATAATTCTGGGTCTATGACGTGAGCGAAAAGAGAAACTGGGTTAATCTAACAAATTAAGATAAATTTTCCTTGTTGTTGCTTTCTGCTGAAGCAGTCAAACAGAAATGGCTGGCTGGCTTTGACAGTGGCCATCAGAACAAAGTCCCACTTTATAATTACCAGATGCCCTTAATGTGATGCCAGTTTGTCTCATGCCTGTGGCTGCTCCCGCTCACGGCCCTGTCAGGGTTTCCCTGATTTTACAAACACACTCTGATCCCAACAGCAATTGTTGCAGTGACTCCAACAACAAAGTTTAAACCCAACAGTTAATTCCCTGTGATTGCTCTGGCCCTGCTCTGACACAAGCATTTTCAGCAGCTCCCCTGCAGCGGCTGTGGCAGGGACGGGGTTCGGAGGGAGCGGGTAACACAAACAGCCTGACTCAGTTCAGCTGATGTGCATTCCTCCAGACTGACTTTCCAAACAGTCACTCCCAGTGGCAGGACCTACATCTTCCTTTTAAGGGGAAAAAATGTTTTCACAGGAAAAATTAAGTGTTCAAAGCCTGTGCATATCTCCGTGCTTCCAGCGAGTCTCGCCTTTAAAAACACGTTCTCGTCGCACGCAGAACAAAAACTTCTCCTTCCTTAATTTAAAGTTGTTCCTCTTTTTTAACACAGCCATTGGCTGTCTGCCCATCCCTGGAACTCTCAGGTGAAATATCCTAGCACACTACTTTTCACACAATCCAGCATTGAACAGAGAGTTGGTTTTCCAAAGGAAGGACTAAATCTGAGTGAGGACAACACAATGAAAAAGAACAGGGAGTGTACAGGCTGCAGAAAACTTTACAGTTCACACTGCTGACTGACAGTTCCTATTCCTTCACATTTCTTTTGCTGCATTTCTGGAAAGAGGTTCAGTGTTAGAAAGGGCTTAAGGCTAGAAAGCAGATCACAACTAAAAACCTTCTTGTTCCATCCACACAAGATAAGGAAAGAGTGAGCACTGATGCTTTGCCTGCAAGTTAGATGAAGGAAACAGGATTTCCCTCTGCTACTCCCTGAGCAAGATCCCAAGGAAATGTTTCTAATAATAGGAAATTACTATATAAGGCCAGATCAGCACTAAACTGTTTGCAGTCTGGAGGAGAAGGATGCACAGGAATCCTGAGGAGGGACACACCAGGCTGCTCACACATCAGGGCAAGGCAGCACATCCAGGGCTCCCCTCCACACAGAGGGACAGAGTTTAACCTGTGACTCCTCTGCTGAGCAGGGTCCTGTCCTGCAGCCAAAAACAGCCACTAAATGGACAAATCAGAGCTGCTCTGTCCTTCTGTCATGCCCTTGCTTTTCTCCATGGCAGGAGGAAAGACAGAATAGACTTTTAAATCTACAAAATAAGACTTGCAAAGCCAAGCTGAGAATGTCTCTAATTGGGAAAGAGCAGGAAAAGACACAGCCACGTCCTAAAGTATGACATGGGCAGTGCTGATGCAGAGGAGAGGCTGAGAGCTCCCCTCCCTGCCCTTCAGATCCATGGAGCACAAATGTTTTATCAACTGGACAGTTCTGTTTTTCATCCTAGTTTAAACAGCAAAGACATTGGGCACCATTTAAGTTCATTTTTGCAGTGTTCCCACAAAACTGCAGGAATTAATGTCTCCTAGGCCAAGAGTTTCAGCAGCTACAGGCAGCTGTGCACATCCCAGCAGAGCTGCCAGAGGCACTGCTGTGGAGCTGTAGCTCCAACCCACACTTTTCAGCATCCCTTCAGCAGACACCAAACCTGCAAGCCCAGTTAAAGGACAGATTTTCCTCCTTATACAAATGGAAGGGAGTTCCTACAACGGTGCTCAGAGAGGCTTTGTTTGGGTGAAGTGATAGAACTGGAAGGTTTCCCTGTGATTCTCATCAAGGGGCATCTTTCCATCTCTGCTTTGTCTTTGGATAAGGCCAGGAGCTGCCAGTGCAGGGCAGCTTGCTGAGCAAACACAGCCCCAGAGCTGCCAAGGAAATGAGCACAACATAAATTGCTAGACAGATTTATCACCCAGAGTTTTGGTTGTTTTTTTTTTTCCTCCCTGACAGCAAGAGATGTTTGTGACAAAATGTACAAACAATTCTGTAACTGTAGCCCTGCCACATCCTATGTCTCTTCCCTGCAGAGTGACACAGCTTCCAGGGGAACGCCAGGCCAAATCCCAGCCAACATTTTCCTGTCAGCTGGTGAGACCTCCTTGAGCTGCAGGGTTCAGTTTGCCACAGCAATTAAAAAAAAAATCAAAAAGAGAGCCTTAAAGAATAAAAAAACACCCAAAAAACCAACCCACACCACCCTTGTGAAAGTCACTGATGAGAGATTAGAGTTTGACAGCAAAGCTCTCTGTACATCACAGCATCAGGAGCATCACAGTCCTCATGAAAACACAGCTGAGATTCCCAGTTATTCCCAATTCCCTGCACTGTTCCACAGGATTCCTCCAGTGTCACCAGGATTTCAGCAGCTGCTTGTACCTGGCCCTTGTCCCCACAACACCTGGCCAGAAAAGGGTGTGCACTCCAAGCCTTCCAGGGCATGCAGCAGTTCTGTGCCAAGAGGATGTTTCGTGTTGGGCTTTATCTTTAGGGACATCTTGATTTCTGAGGATTTTTAGACTGACCTTTAATTTTTGTCCTGTTAAATACTTCACATCCTTGACTGCACAGCAAGGGTAAAATGAGTGCAGGCAACAGGCAGGTTTTTCAGAGCTGGGAAACACAAGTGGTTATGACTCTGAAAGAAAAACAGCTACATAAAAGCTCTTATTTTAAATGCTCTTATGCCTCTTTTCTCATGTAGTACTTGCTCCATAACAATTATAAAGCAATTCAGCAAGATGGCCTCTGCTGGTATGGCTTGTGGTCAGTGGTATCTGGAAGTTAAAATTGGAAAGAAAACATTTTTGGGAACGAGCTCCCTGTGGATTTAAGTCAGTACAAAGTCTCAGCTGTAAGGCTGGACCCTAACACTCTTGTATTCCCTGTTTGTTTTTCATACCACCTCCAAGGATGCAGTCACTGAGTTGTTTGCTCAGTTTCAAAGTCAAGTCCAGGAGAAATAAGGTATTTGTCTTGGCTCTAAAAAGTGAGAAGAATCACAGGTATGAGACTGGGAGTGTGAAAGCAGAGTTCATCCACCCCTGTTAATGTTGTATTGACTGGATCCCAGGCCTCCCCTGTGCCCCCAGTGATTGCAAAATTCTTCTCTAAATGCAGGAATTGTCTGTTTAGAACTGCCAGCCCTAAAACAGAAAGTTTAAGTTGCTTTATTTTCTTTAGCAGGTTAAATCTGAAACCTAAGGAAGGCTACCTGAAAGACATCATTCTTAACTGTGCCAACACACATCATTTTACAGAAATCCAAATACCAAATTTATCTACTGTATCAGACTGGATAGGAAACAACTGAACTTCACTGACCTCTCCTGTCCTTTTCTCTTTTAATTGACAACTTTCACCAATGTAGCTTTACATTAAAACAAACCACACCCAAAATCACATCACTGGTACTGTGAAAAACAGTTTAAAAAGGAAATACCTCCCTCCAAAAGAGCCAAATGAAATAGTTTCTTTTAAGGCAGCATAGAGCTTTTGCTTTTCATAAAACTTCAATAAAGCTATCGTGGAATTCCTAATTTGTTTTCAAAGCCATGAACTTTTGTGTTATGTGGAGACTGGAGCATAGGTAATATCTAGATTTTATGAGTACATTCAAGCTTCCAAAGTCAGAAGAATAAAGGTCAAATGACTAAAACTTTCCTGAAAAGCACGGGAGAGAGGCTCACATATGGAACATATTTGCTTAAATTTGGATTTTTTAATAAAATAGTCTGTACATGAGTGATGCCCCAACAAATAACCAACCCTACTCCTCTCTACTGTTACTGTTACATCAAAATCCCTTAGTATGGACAGTTTATAGTAGGATAAAGACGTTTATATCATTCTAATATCCAGGATATCAGTATAATTTGTACCCAAAATATGGGGATACGTTGCTGTGAGCAACATTTGGT
The DNA here is from genome assembly GCA_013389925.1 of Aegithalos caudatus. Classification (NCBI taxonomy): domain Eukaryota; kingdom Metazoa; phylum Chordata; class Aves; order Passeriformes; family Aegithalidae; genus Aegithalos; species Aegithalos caudatus. The sequence goes on along the minus strand of WEIU01007392.1, from coordinate 149,295 downwards.
ATTGGTACACTGCATTTGCCATAGGTTTGTTCCATGGCACGTCCACAGGTTCCTTAGGGGAAAAGCCCTGCAAGTGTTGGGTGATACCTGGGAGTAAGAAGTTTTTATTTTCCTTCTGGGTGTGACCCTCCTTTAAAGCAAACTCCAGGTTCCCAAGTGGAGTTAAGTTCTGTGAGCACATTGAATGCTTTGGACATTCAAACAAGTGGAGAAGTTTTTAATTTGATGATTTGTAAGTGAAGAGTTTACAGCCACAAATTTGTACTTCCACCACTTCCTTTTTTTTTTTTTTTTTTTTTCTCTCTCTGTTCCAAACTGACTTTGTTGGCCTAAGGCAGGCAGTTATTTTGGGGGAGTGAAAAGTTATTTATAAGTTCTAATAAAACTATTAGTGACACACATGAGACCGAACTTCTTTCAAACCCTTCTTTGTAAGGGAACAAAGAGCACTTTACACCGATTGTGATGGCAACAAACCCCCTAAGAAAAGTTTAAGGAAAAAGTTTCAACAACTACATCATGAACCCAAAATAAGAATACTGGAGGAGCTGTAGGAATTCCAGACTGTGCTCAGAGGAAGGGCCTGAGCAGTTTGCAGAGGCAGACAGGAGAGGAGGCAGGCAGTGAGGCTGGCCCTGGCAGCGTGTCAGGCTTGGGGCTGGCAGGGAGCTGAGCACGTGGGCAGATGATATTGCAGCTGATGTCTGAGCTGCTTCCCTTTCCCCTGCCTGCCCTGCTCCTGCTGAAACGAGGGGAAAAGCCACCAGATGAAGGGGATTGTCTGAGGTCACCTCCTCTGGCTGCTCTGCCAGCGCCCCAAAGAGCCTGCGGTGAACAGGCTTTAATGCTTTGGTGAATCTTTTTTGTCCCAAAATAGATTTAGCTTCACTTAACATCCACAGGGAATGATGAGTTGCCATTGTGATGGCAAAAGGGTTCCAGGCTGCCTGGAAAATACAGCCATCATTTCAGAAGGCTAAACCACATCCACCTGCATCAGCTTGCACTCAAACCATTCAGAATATTGTTTTCCAAGAGTTTAAAAATGGACATTCCTAGTGGATCAAAACCGCCTTAAATCAAGATTTTTTTTAATGTAGAAGAAGCAGTAATGACATTGATGTTAATAAATAAATAAATTACTGGCCTGCAACTTCTCCCCCTTTGGATTGTAAGGAACATCTGATCTCCAAGGCAGTTTCAACTCCCTCCTAAGAAGAACTAGACAGTCTTGCTCTCTGCATTTTCAAAACTTTCTGCATTATCAGAGACATCAATTTAATCAGAAACAGAGGCACCAAAGGACAATGAAGGAGTCCATCCCTCTGTGGTTCTCAGGAATGTGTGTTGCACATCTGGATAAACACGGGTTTCTGCAGAGAATGGAAACATTCATTCCCCAGCTGTGGTTAGGTCCAAACCCTTTTTCTCTCTCTGATTTACTCCTAATCTGGCATTTGGCTGTTGCAAAACTGCACAAACCCTGCTGAGGCTGACACAACAGGCCCAGGAATCTTCCTTGTGACCCTTTACACCTACTCTCTAAACAAAACCTTCTTCTGGGCTGTGAGCTCCAGCTGAAGGGAGAGATGCTGAAGGAATTGACAGTTGTGACATTAACAGAAATGCCAACTGTCCCACAGCATCTTGTTCTCCAACAGGAGATGAGGACTGGCACTCCTAGGAGTAAGAGACAGGAAAGGGATGTATTCCCTGTTTGTTTTCCATACCAGCTCCAAGGAGGCAGTGATTGAGTTGTTTGCTCAGTTTCAAAGTCAAGTCCAGGAGAAATAAGGTATTTGTCTTGGCTCTAAAAAGTGAGAAGAATCACAGGTATGAGACTGGGATCTGAAAGCAGAGCTCATCATCCTGCTGGAAATGCATGGATTTGGAGAGCTCATTGAAGTTGGGTGTCTTTAGATGTTCTGTTCTGATGCTGTGTGGAAAACCCCACGGGTCCATGGCAGCCAGGACCACAAACAGAACTGTCTGAAGGCCTTTCCCACTGGGAAGGAAACACCTTTTTCCCTCTGATTTGACAGGTATAGATCCTGTAGCTTCTCCTGGACAGATCAAGGACCTCCCCTTGGGGAGGTGCTGCAGGACCACGAGGGAATCTGAGCTCTAACCTAACAGAAGGATCCAAGAGTCTCCAGGGTATTTCACATAGAAAAATTAACATTTGTAGTCAAACCCTATCATGTAAGAAATACATATAAACCAAAGGCAGCAGGTTTGGTCCATCAGCCTAAATTTTCTGTTTTAACAACTCTCCTAAAGCCAGGGCAGCAGCATCTGCTGTTACAGCAACAACAGGAGCCCATCCTTCATCACTCCAACAATGAGGAGGCTGCAAAAAGCTGAGAGCTGATACAACATGCAGGGCAAGCCCTAAATTAACCCTGCCATGCCAAGGTCAGTGCTCTGCTCTCAGCTTCAGTGGTGTTGGAGTGCACCTGTGGCAGGAAAAGAGGTTAAACTCTTTTATATCACCTAAAGGAAAGCATCAATGTTTGAGGGTTTGTTTCAGGAGCTGTTGTTTGCATGGCTGAAGTAGAAAAACAGAGACACAGGGAAGTTCATCACTGTAAATTATTGATCTGCTGCTTTCTAGACACTGAAACTGGTAATTAAACAAATGGTAAAAAGATACTTCATCAATTATAGAGGTGCCACTTTAAATTACACTTGCTCCAGGATGAATAAAACACAGAGGTTAAATGCTTTGGGTACTTCATGCCTGCTTCTTGTTCAAAATCCTCACTGCAACGATTCTAATTCTCACATCCTGCTGCACCAGAGCTCTGTGCTCTGTATCAAGCTTCACAAAGGGAAATTAGAGCTTTTGTTTCACAAAGTCTTATTTCACACACTGTCCAGGAAGCACAGTCCCATGGTCAGGAGAGAGCATTTGGAGCAGATATCACTGGGATCCCCTTTCTCCTCAGCAGGGTTGGTTATATGGCCAGAAGTCAAAGCCCTGTGATAACATTCCTCCCTCAAAAATCAGACAAAAAAAGCAAATAGTTTTGTCTGCTAACAGCCACTTGTACCATCTATGAAGCTCTGAGCAGACATCTGACACTGGCCTGGTGGTTTATAGAAGCTATAGACACGTACACTCCCCAACCACAAGCTGCTTCTGAAGCAATATGGTGATGACACCAAAGATGCTCTTTTAAGCAGAAATCATGTCACAACCATGATGATGACTCAGATTTGATTTATGATAAATTTTTATATGAGAGTGCACACCTTACTGCATCCAGCTTAAGGTTATCTCATTCTACATGTTAAATACGTGAATGTAGATGTACACTTGCTCTAAGACTGATTTTGAAACAGAAACAGCAATCAAAGGAGAGCTTGGCCATCTTGCAGTTGCTGGCACAGGTTCTCTAGAACCATTATTACATCTCAAATAGATTTCACCCTGGGAAAGCATTTAGTGAAGGCTGAGTTCATCAATTCATTGAGATAGGCCAGGGAATATGAATATTCCAGGTTCAAGGCCGCAAATGCAGCAGAAGCAGCTGCCTCAAAGACACATGCCAAACAACCCTAACAGGTGGACACAGCTGGCATCCCTCATGGAGCAGTGAGGCAACAACACTGGGAGGCAACAGCAGGGAAACAGCAGCTGCTGCTGGAGCCAGAACAATCCTGGAAGTCAAGGAACTCGTCATGGAGCAGTGGGGCAGCACTGAAGGTGGCAGTTCAGAGAAGAAAGAGAGGCTGAGGTGGAGAACCATCAGAATATGGGCTGGAAGCTGGAGATGATGGAAAGCTGCCAGCCTTCATCTGATGGAAAAAGTCCAAGTGGGAGATGGAGGCTGGACTGTAGGATTTTTGTGGAGGAAAGAACACCAGTGCTTGGTAGGGGGACAGGAGAATCAAAGGCTGAGCTGGCTCTTCCTACTGCTCCCCAGATAATGAGGCTGAAGCACAAGGAGAGCAAGCTCTGCCACGGGCCTGGTGCCAAGTGCTTTGTGAAGTATTCCCTGCCTGTTCTGAGGAGAGTTACACAAGGTAAGGCTTTATTCATAAGTGCCTGATGGATCCTGTGTGTGCAACAGCTCCTACCAGCAGAGCAGTGTTTGTGGGAAATGTTAGGAAGAGTGTCTAAGAGAGATAAAGCCTTTGAGCTGCAGACGAAGCTGCCAGCCCTCATTTCCAGCTTGTCAGAGCAAGTCCTCCTTGAAGTCAGCAGCCTGGAATGAAGAGAATCTGGCATTTGTGCATGGATGTATGGCTCAGACAGCCAGGGCGGAGCGGCTGGCTTTAATCAGACTTTCCACAAAGGAGGGGGGAGTGGGAGTGGCAAAGGGCAGAGAGTGATGGGCGTTATCTGCTCCACATCCATAAATTCCTCTCCTCCGACTCTGGATTTCAAGCTTGACCTCCTTTCCTGCTTCCATTAGCCCCTAGAGCAGGAGGGGAAGGGCCTTACAGGACTGGAGTCTGAGGGTCCCTCACATTCTCAGAATTGCTGGTGTGTGTGAGAGGCAGCACACACTTGTCTGGTGAGCTGACAAATTCCACAACAGCTGATGGGTCCCAGGAGTAGCTGCATGCAGGTAGTTGGAGGGCTAAACCCCATAATTCCAAAATTCACTTTTCCAAGTGCTAACCCACTGCAGCTCACCTGCTGGGTGACAGCTGGTTGTGAAGCCTCTTCACCCTCAAAAAGTGCAACAGAAAGGAGCAAAGCTCCAAAACATTTTAATCCAGCTGCCCACTACAGCACAAAGAATTCCAATGCAAACCACTTTTTGGTTGTTTTCTACCCTCACAATGAGGCTACAGTCCACTACATCTCACAGAGCTTCAATTCCATCTAGAAATAGCTTCTTGAGGTCTCTGTTGCAGGATGGCATTCTTAAATTTTGTTTCCTTATGTGCCACTATTGGTGGTGACAGCAACAAATTGCAGGAAGCTGCAGGTATGCCCAGAGCGGGCACAGAGCCAGATCCGACCTCTCGCACGGAAGGTTTTGGCAGCAGAATCAATTCCTTATCCCTTCCCCTTTCTGTGTCAGCCACATCATGCTCAGACACCACAACACGGTAACCTTGTCCTCCAACCCACCACAAATGCCTTGTTAGAGTCCCACAGGGCTCAAAGGTTCTTTAGAAATTTATCCCTGGTGAAAAGCAGGGCAAAAGTGGGAATCCCTGCATCCTCAGCTGGGTGAGTTATCTATCCCCAATCCTGACTGTCAGTGCACTCCAAAAACTCCATCCATGGAAAACAGTGCTCTGGGAAGGGGAAGAGAGTAAAAATATTCCAGACACCAGTGCCCATCTGGACCCCTGTGCCTTGGGCTCTTCTCCCCATTTTGGATCCCAGCCACTCTAAGGATGCTTTGGAAAGAGGCAGAACAGACAGCAGCTTTTCCTGGCTCCGTGTCCAAGCGTGTGCAGCCTGGCAGGGTTTATCAGTGCCTCTCCTCCACTGATCTGAGAAAACACTAAAGGGCACCAGCAGTGCAGGACTGCAGGGGCAGGGGCTCCTGCTCTGCTCAGGAGCAGGGACTGGGGGAGCTTGGGAATGCTCATTATGAGCAGATCACCTGTTCAGTTTGTAAACCTTGATAAAGCCAACATTTAGAAAACAACTAATTACCATTTATGTTCCAAACAGCTGGCCTAGCTCCACATCCACATGCTGGGAGGTTTTACTGCCCATCAGCCCACACATCAGAGCACAAAAGTCCCCCAGTGTGACTGCAGAACCTTCGAGCAAACAAACTTCTCACTAGCACTGACTTCAAGGATCAAAACACAGCAGTGTAAGAATAGAACAGCCACACAAGCCATGGATCCCACATCATTACATTACAGACACTTGTCCAAGGTGAAAAGGACACAGAAAATGTCCTCAAGGTGCCAGAGGATGGTCCCAAGCTGCTGTCAGCTGGCCTGGACAGCTGATGTTAGTGACACATCCTCTGTCCCAGCTCTGCCTGTCCTGGCCCTCTCCCCCTCTGGACAGGGACTAAGATTCATTCAGCTATGACCAGACAGTTCAGGGAACTAAACAAAGAGAAAATGTTTTTTTCTTCATCATTGCTCTCCCAACTTTGTTTCAAAGGGTTAATCAAAGGGTCAAATGGATGCAAGCACATCCAGGGAGTGGATAACTACAGAGGGAGTGGATAACTACAGTGAAACCAATTTAAATAGTTTTAGTGAAAGGTGGAACAAGATGATCTTTAAGGTCCCTTCCAACCCACACCATTCTATGATTCTAAACAGAACTGATATCAGGATAAGATTATCTTAGACACTGGGGGAATACAAAAGAAAGGGCATTTCATGGAAGTGATGTGGATGAAGCTCCAAGACTCTCTGGCTGCTTGTTCATCCCCTCCCCTCTGCACACCCTCATGCCTTGAGCACTGAAATCCTGGAGAAGTGATGCAGGGACAGTACCAGAGGCAGCAGCCCTGGGGACAAGCCCAGGAATGCCACCAAGGGTGCAGCCTGTCAGCTGCAGTGCTCCAGGAGCAGGGGAGCAGCACCATAAATCACCTAACCTGACAGCTGGGGATGCTGTCCCAGCTCTGCTACACCAAAAAACTGCAAAACCTGACACATTTTGGCCTTAGAAATGAGGGCTGGTGCTGGTGGATTTTGGTTGCCAGCACACAGTAGAGGAGCAGCTCACACCACACACCCATCACTGAGCCATTTATCGACCCAAATGAACCTCCCCATCCCCTATCAATCCAGAAATGCCAATCCAGCCCACACTAAACACTGATTGATTTTCTACTCTAACGAGCACCGTGTCACATTTGTGTTAACTACTCATCAGTTCAGATAAGTGGTTTGCAATTAAGATAATTTGAAACCAGTGGAAGTGTGGCCTGAAAAGCACTTTCAAGGGTTCAGCACAGAGAAATTCACTGCTCAAAACAGGCAGCCAGCTACCAAGCTGACAGCTACCTTTAGACTTTTACACCAGAATTTACCTTTCCAAAACAAAAAGTTTTGTCACAACCTCATTTCTCCTCGGAAGGCAATAACCGACTGGTACAAAGATTTCTTCCCAAGATGTGCACACTCACCCTGCAGCAACACTGATTTCCTTCCTCTCAGGTGACACCACAATCCTTTCACGGGTTGCTCCCTATTCTGATGGCAGGCAAGCAGCATTCCAGCAAAGCTGCACTCAGTGACAAGCAGCCAACTTCACTGAAGCCTCCAGAAAAAAACAAACGGTCACAGGAGCTCGGCGTTCGAGTTCCATGGCCGTGAGCCTGCACATAGCTCACATTCTCATCCTACATGGAGCCACTTGGTGGAATTTTCCTCCCAGTGCAAGTGGTTTGGACACCAGCAGCTGCCAGCTCAACACGTTCAGGTTGCAGCTGGAACTCCCCTGTCCCCACCTAGATCCGGAAACATCACAGAGCAGAAGCCTGGCAAGCGGTCAGGTTTCAGTTTGAGAGGGGAGAGAGATCAAACAGCCTCCTGCACAACGCAAGGGGGGTTTTTGTGTGGAGAACACCACATCTCTTGCAACATTTCCTCTTCACATGGAGCCCTCATGACCAGTCTGCCAGAGCAGCAGGGAAGTCCTCACTCCCAGCCCTCACTACCTGCCAGCCTGCCAGCACCAGCCATGCCCTGCTTTTCTCTTCAGGAAGTGCAGCTCATCTTTTTCTATTTTTTTTTAAACTCTCCTTTCCTCTCTGCTTCTTCCTGGTATTAAGACACAAATAGCTCAAATCAGATTAGTTTATATTTGAGTCAAATAACGTCTGAAAGCTTTACCTTAATATGTAAATGGCTCATAACCATCAGCCCTTGTATTCTTTAATTATATCAGGCAAAGAGAAAAGACACAGTGTTTCTTCATTATTGTTGTTTTTCTTAAAAGTTCTAAGGGACTTTAACACAACTGCTTTGGAAACACCTCTTGAATGTGCATAAATTATCCCAAATTCCTCCCAGCTTTCTCAAATCCCTGCAAAAGCAGTCATGACAATGCTGCTTCTTCTGTGGGTTGAGGGGTATCCTCTTTGGTGATCTTAAAGAACAGTATTTTAAGGTATTGAACTGACAGGCAGCACTACAGCTCATCTGCACTACCTTTATCATCAAGACTCAAACAATTTACAGAGCTGCTTTCTGCTGGAAACCAAATTTTTATGTGCTGAAACTTAGTACCAGCTGAAGTAATACAAGAGCCCAAGACAATGGGCATTTGTCCCCAAATTATTCCATAAAGCTGAGCTTTAATTTTCTTCAGCTGAATAGTCTGTGAGTCCCCTTCTTCAGGAAGATGTGGAGGCCAACAGAGCAAAATGAGATTGATCAGATCTCTGATATGGGCTGGTTTTGGCCTCACCACCTTTTCTGCCTCCCACACATCTTTATCTCCATCAAACTTTTCCAGCCTCCACTTTTTGGCCTCTATTTTCCTTGCTGACCTTCCACACCACTTTGGCCTCCCACTCCTTTTCAGTTTCTGCTTTTCTGATTGGTCTCCCACCCTTTCTCAGCCTCCACTTTTCCTTCTGGGTTTTTAGCCTCTGGCTTTCTCTCAGATTCCCATCCCCTGAAGATCATGAATTTGTAAATTCCCTTTCCAAACCAGCATGTTTCACCTTGATATATCCATCCAGACTTTTTCTACACCCCAGCTGACCAGGAATACCCCATGTCCATCCTGACACCTTACAGTCAGAACAGCTTGGATTTATACCCAAGGAACCCTGATGGCTCTCTCAGTAATTCCAGTCCTGCTAGGATTATCACAGCACTGTACAGTTGTTTTAATGGAAGTAGAAAAGTAAAACATGAGAATTTCTGGGATGGTAAAAAAAAAAAGTTGATGCTCTAAGCTTTGCTGATGACTCCATAGATTGCTGTTCCCAAGTCATATCCACCAAATTCCTGGACAGAAGATCAGCAAAATTAAATATAACCTGTGTTCCCAGAGAGTGCTATGGTTGAACACACACAAAAACACACTCTGTACCTCTCTGCAGAACTTGCTTTTGATCTCTTCCCCCACTTAAAAGAGCAAACAAATCCATGCACAAATAAAATGAGGATTTTGCAAGTCACATATTTTGTACTTGCTTTCATTTTCACATGAGGGAAAGTTTTCCTTTCTATTTTCCAACAAAATTGTGTCAAAAGCTCTTGTGATTTGGGAAAAAAAATCAAAAATAAACTTTTCAAATATGCAATTTAAAATGCAGCACTTGGTTTACTTGAGAAATGACAGGTGCTCTGCGGGTTGTTGCACTTGGTTGTTTATTTAGAACACCAAAACCAATGAGGAACACAAACCCTGGCTGTTGGTAAAACCTTTACAGGTGTAATGACTGAGGAGGGGAGTTTCCTGTAATATCTGTGGGAGAACCCCATGCTAACACAGAACGGCAGATCATGTGCCAGAAGAGGGAGAAAAGCTCACAACTGAACTCCAGTGCTCACTCAAATGAGGCAAAAGAAACATCTGCTTTACTGTCTGAGTTCCAGTTCTATCAGAGAGAATCCCTGGCTTCCTGGTGCAAAGGTGTGGCTTTCCCTTCCAAGAAACACAAGAGGCAATTTCAAACAGACTCCAAAAGTCCTAAGAGTGGAAGACAACCTGTTATTTAAAACAACAAGATGTGTGGACACAGAACAAGGCTTCCTGGTCTCTAATTTGGAAGGCTCAATAAAAGTCTAGAAAAGCCCAACACTAATTTATGCAATGATATTCCCTCTCTCCAAACCACACCATTGGACTCACCAGCTTTTACTGCAGATCAAAACCTGAGCTGCAGCAGCACCATTTGTAATGCAGTGCTGTGTGGTGTTGCAAATATGCACCAGGTTTTGTTTTTTCCCAAATGCTGATTATAGTATGCAGCCTTGTAAAGACCAGAACTGCATATTTTAGTTATTAAACTTCGCAAACAAGTCTGGCTGTTGAAAGTCATTTCCCTGAGTAAACAATGACTCAGTGTGGGCTGTATAATGTACAAGTTATTAGTTACTGTTAGTGAGTTTAAAAAAACCCAGCTCTATACAAAGGCCTGCTTCAGAATGGAAAATAGTTTTCCTCCTACTTCTATAGTCCCAGTTGTATTGTTTCAGTGGAATTTAATTTTCTAAAAAGCTAAACAGATCACTATCTCTTCATTATATAATTGGACATTGACTTAACTGGACCCTTCAGCCATGAACAATATGTGCAATGTGAAAGCTGAGTTTACCCTTTTTTCTGTTCTCAGTTTATCATTATAATGCTGAAGTAAAGCTGACTCTTTCCTGGATAGGAATATCCCATCTAGACCAGGCAGCAGGTGGCAATGAAAACAGACATAAAGACAACCATAAAATATTGAGCATATGGTAATGAAGAAAAATGCAATTGCAAGCTCAATAAAACCCTCTGACAAACACTGCTCCCTAGTTGAATTACAGCTCCTTCCATAATCCCCCTCTTCATTAGCAAAATGGCCAAATACACCTGATTGTGACTGTCAGCTGGCAGAAGGCACCAGGATCACTCTGCCTAATGAAACTCAGCTGCTGAGGCACCAAGGGTTCCCTGCAGCCTCAGCCCCCCTCCAAAGGCTGCTTTCCTGTTCCAGTGTGCACTGTCCCAGGTGAGCAGCACAGCTCTGTGTTACCTTTTGTAAGGGTGAAACCTCTGGTCAGACACCAGAACACAAAAAGGAAATACAGTCAGATCACAGAATATCCTGAGCTGGGGGAAACCACCAGGATCATCCATTCCAACTCCTGGCCCTGCACAGACACCCCAACAATCCCACCCTGTGCATCCCTGGGAGTGTTGTCCAAATTCTCCTGGAGTTCTGGCAGCCTTGGGGCCATTCCCATTCCCTGGGGAGCCTGGGCAGTGCCCCAGCACCCTCTAGGGAAGAACTTTTCCCTGATATCCAACTTAACCCTCCCCTGGCACAGGTCCAGCTGTTCCCTCCTCCTGTCACAGAGCAGAAGTTGGTGCTGCCCCTCAAGAGGAAGCTGCAGCCCCCAGTGAGCTCTGACCTCAGTTTCTTCTTCTCCAGCCTGAACAAACCAAGTGACCTCAGCTGCTCTTTATAGGACTTCCCATCCAGACCTTTCATCATCTTCACAGCAAACTCTGTGGTGAAATTTTACTAGAAAAGTGCCTCCAAAAGAAATTACCAAAGTAAATTTGAAGGCACAGCTCTAGCTCATAGAGCCCAGCCTGCAGGCTGAGTGCCATCACAGCTGTGTCACAGAGGACTTTCTAGTCATTCATGGACTCTCCATTTCCTGGCAAATATCACAACACAATTTTGACACGACACTCTTCACCACTAACAATGACACTGCCCATTCAGTGACAAAGCTTTCAGTGACTGCAGCCTGCTGGGCCTCAGAGCCCTGGGACCTCACTGCCCAGAAGGCAAACACTGCAGCACTCCAAAGGTACTGCCAAAATGTCAAATTCTACGTCCATTTATTATCAGCTGCTGAACTGAATCACAGGAAGGGCGGTGGCCAGGCTGGCCCAAGGTCACCATACTGGTTAAAGGGCTGAGAAAGTGTCCCAGGAAAGCTGGACACTGGCACCTGACCAAATGCTTTCCTAAAGAAAAAAAGCTGCCAGGGAGAGCTATCCATGCATGCATGAATGCCACAGGAGTTCTAAATACTAACCTTTAATGCCTCCAGTACAGGAATTTAATATAGAACAGACTACACTGGAAATATACAGCAACAGAAAAGGTACTGGCCCTGCTGCTCCTGTCTGTATTTAAATGTTTAAATATTTAAATAAGGCAGGGCAGGGTTGTAAGGAACACTTCCACCCCCACAGAACATGACTCAGTTGCAACAAATTACTTGAGATTTGTCCACTCCAAACCTTCTACCATAACAAGCTTTGTTAGCCTTTCACATCGACTTGTGCTGCCTGCTTACATCTTTATTAATGCTTTCTGGGAAGAGCTGGCCACCCACCCCACCAATACATCAACAAGAAATATGCAGAGGAGGGCACAAAATACAGAGCAGGATATTTTCCAGCAGAGAGAGATCCCTGAATCCAGGCACGGAGAGGCACAGCACAAGTGGCTCCCTCCGGGCAGAAAAAGAACCGTGCTGCAATCTCAGAGGAGGACAAGGCATGCAAACCTCACCCACTGGAGCTGACAGCAGGTTGGATGGATGGTTTCTGGAGAAGCCAGGGATAGCAATCACAGGCAGAGCCAACCACATCACTCAGGAGCTGGTTGCACAGCAGCAAAGCAGCGTTTAACACAGGAAAAGCCCTGACAGGAGACACACACGCCATAATTGCAATCACTTGATGCCAGCACAAAGGGCCCACCCGATGCCAACCTTCCCTGCCCCTGTGCAGGTGTTGCTGTGCTCACACACAGAGCTGGGCTGGGAAACTGCTCCTCACAAATCACCTGTTTGTTTGGCCTGCCCAGCTCTGATTGGGATCAGTCCTCTCAAGTTAACCACGTTTGGCTGCCATTGACAGAGGTAACCCAAAGCACAACACATGGTTTTCCCCACGGTAATACTTTAGAAGCACACAAATCAACCTTTGTAAATGGTCCTTTAGCCTGTGTGGAAGGACAAGTGATTGAGTTACACTCACATCTCTTACAAAGGGCTGTGGGACAGGCCAGCCCCAGGAAAATCCGCTGTACTTTGAGTTGTCTCCACCTCCTTTTCTGCAGCACCTGTAACACACCAGCTTCTCCCAAACACACATTTGTCCTCCAGAAGGCACTACTGGTTATCTGAGAACAGTGCTCACTCATCAGTCCTTTGAACTGGGAGGCAAAGTGCTGCAGCCCAGTGCTCCTCAACATTTTCCATGCTGGAACCATTCAGACCTGCCAGGTAGGAGCCAAGGGAAGGGGCAGTGGAGCTGCATTTTATACATTGCCCTGGGACTGTGGCAGCTGCTGCAGTTTGTTTTTCCTGCTCATTTGGAGCAGACTGTTCCTTTGGACAGGGGTGGAGGAATTTGTCCAGTTCCTAGAAAGCATGTGGTTCCCAATGCAGTAATAAACAACATGACACTATTAACAGAAAAATCCTAAATATCTCAACAAGACTAAGACTATCTTAGCTTTGCATAAAGGCATCCATAGAGTTTGAGCTTATTCACAGAAGGAAACACTGTATTTAACGTTATAAAGCATTCTCAGCCCCTAATGTTTTATTAGCCTTCCTCCAGTGGGTTTAGAGCAATTAAAAAAATAAAAATGGCTTGACTCATTTTGTCAGGATCTGTGTAAATTCTCTCACAGTCATTATAAATCCTGACAATGTACTGTAAATCACAAGTTTCTTCACTATTAATTATGCAAAAGAGAACAAAAATTACACACTGTGGATCCTGACTCACATGGGATTTCTCACTCCTTAGTGTGTTATGATTCACACTTTTTTTTTTTTTAACTTTAAAAATAAATCTATCCTTTATACCATGATAAATTAGGACAGCATGTGTTCAGTGTAGCACTCCATTAGTCCCTGCCAGGCAGAACACAAAATTCCTATTTACACAGCCCCTCCCTAAAACACAGGATTATATCCACTATCAAACCTGAAATCCCTAAAGTGTTATGACAGTGGTTCCCATATCAGGGCCTACTGTGAAAATTAAGAACTCATCAGTTCCATAAGCCTTAGGCAGTTTCTAAGAGATTTGAAAAGGTGCTGACAACTGGCAATTGTCTATTGCTCCAAAAGGGGATGAAAGAAAAATGCCTTTCTTCTCAAACACCCTAAGATGTGGTTCTGTTTTCATGGCTTGTCCCACCAACCAAGCAAATTTTCTCATTTGTCACTTTTCAAAACTAAGCAGCTGCCATCCACAAGTAGTTCCGGAGGAGCCTTCCGCCCCAAGCAACTGTCAGAGAGAGATTAAATAGCAGAATAATCTCTGTATTGTATCTCAGAATCACTTTTCCTCCTCCCAACGACAAGAATGCAGCTCAAGCCAGCTTACTTGGAAAATTCAAGTTACTAGAATGAGTTGCTCATTCAGGCAGAGTCAGATTCCTCCCATGAGTCACTGTCACTTAAAGTAATTAACTCTAGGTATATTAGAACTGGGAAAAACTGGCATGGAAAGCAGCACTAGAGATGGGGATTACTGAGTCTCAGTGGGGACACAGACGAGGTGGTCTAAATTGGAGAAGGAGTTTGACCATCTCCACCTGTGAGAGAGGGCTAAGTACACCGAGCTTTCTCCACGAAGTCTTTTGAGCCACCTGTGCAAAGCACTGGCAAAGAAGGCAGAATTCCTCCAATGCGAAGGCCAGCGCTGTGCCCAGCAGGGCGGATCACACCCAGCAGCGCTCAGAGCTGTAACGCGAGTTCGGGATGTACAGGAAGCCTGTCTTGACAAGGACAAGCCGAACCGCCCGGAGCCCCGGCCGTGTCACGGCCACGTCTGAG
>WEIU01007392.1:115074-134492 GCA_013389925.1 Aegithalos caudatus | reverse complement strand
GGGCATGCGGGCTGCGGGCCGCCGCCTCCGCCCTCACCTGCACCGGCACCGCGGGACCCCGCCGAGCCCCGCGCTGGTTACGCTGTCCGCGGCAGCAGCATCCCGCGGAGCAGCTTCTGCACCCAGCTGTTGGTGTTGCCTCCAAGGGCAGACGCACCTGTCTGCTCCAGACGGACGAGATAAACCTCGTAACGCCGATGGGAATCCTACCGGCCCCTCCTGGATGTGGGAGTCATCAAAAGTGCATGTTCCTGGGAAGGACGCGGGGTGAAGTTCGCTCGGGAGTGATTGCACCCGGCTCAGGCAAGCATCCGCTGTGAGCAGCAGGTTGGTTCATCCCACACAGGTGTGAAATACCCGAGGCAGTCTCGTCAGGATCCACAGGAAATTCTGCACGTTGAACTCCCAACAGCCTGAATCACTCTCAGCTGAAACAGTAAAGCTCTGTGCCTGCCACTCCTGCAGCAAAGTATCTTAAAGCTTGTCTAAAACCACCCGTCTCTGGCCATTCATGCAGCACCAACACTGCTTGCCACACAGTTTTCAAAATAAGAAGTTACCATTTCATGGAATGTGCTTAAAACTTTTTAGAAAGTTGAACCGATGAATTTTCTGTTTGATATCTTCCCCAGGACCCCGGCACATGCTAAGGTTTATAGGAACATTTCCCCCTGGGAACAACAATTCAGTCGAGCCAGTGTCTCCTACTATGACTACAAATAAGTCAGTAACACTCCTGCAAACCCACGAGCACCAGAATTGCCACTGTCTCCTCTTCCAACAAGGCAGAGGGAGCTCTCAGCTTTTTCTGAAGTAAAATGACTCTACCTGACAATTGTGTAATTGTAAATGTCTCAGTAAATGTCTCAGCTCATTTTCAGATTGAGTTTCAGATTAGTCACTAGAAAGACAATGCTAGGAAACAGCAGCAACATGCACAGATGTGCACTTCTGTACAAGATGGCTCTACCAGAGCTGAAGATCTTTTAAATAGCTATGACAGAGACATAAATTCACAGTTGCATTTAGGTACTTCCAAACATTTAAACTTTTACACAGTTCCTCTTCTTTAGACTCCTTTAATTAAAAATTATACAACTGCAGACAGAAAATAATCTGAAGCAAAACACAGCCATTCATTCTGAGAAAACTGAAATTATTCCTGGAAAAGTACCATCTTTCTCAACTGTTTGTCTCAAACCAGAGAAGATCAGTTCATGGACTTCTACTTGCTTACATACAAACTCTGAACACAAGTCAATAAAGTCCCAAGGTATCAGAATAGTCAGTTCATTGAGATTTATAAGTTTGTTAGTATGTGCCTGTACCACTGAATTTTCCATATGTGAACCTTTCTACTCAGGGCATGAACTCCATGACAGCACAATCAACACAAGAGGAACAAAACTGTTTCAAAGCTTTCCCTTCCTCTGCAGTCTGAAAGTACTCCCAGAATTCTGACAGAATTCACACAGCCAGGCCAAACATCAACTTTGTTTCACTGCAGCATTTCTACAGGAAATAAATTTTCACGATTTTCTAAACTCCCACTCACTTCACTGCTACTAATTCCATCCCAGAGAGAAAAAAACTCTGCACTACACAGCTCCAGTCCCTCCAGTGACCAACCAGCCTTGCAAACCCTTCCATTCTTGCCCTGGAGCTGCTCAGTTCAGATCTAAGTTGGTTATTGTGTAACCAACAGTACCAGAGGGGGACAGAGAACAGTAAAAGCCAGGCTTACAGTCCTGCGCTCGGCCTTGTGGCTGACCACACGGATCATTTCTCCTGTAGGAATACGTTCAATCTGCAGTTCCATTTTCCCAGGGAATGCCAGTAAATCCCTCTATTCTTTCTGGAGAGTTCTGATTTCAGTGTGCAGCAGCCAATTAGACTAAGTGCAGCCTTTGGTTCGCAGCCCTGCTGCGAGAGGAAAAGATGAACCTCTGTATTTATACCAAGTGTTAGGTGTGAGCTGAAACAATGAAGTTCAAGACTGGTTTCCACTCATTCCAATGTGCCATGACAGTTCCAAGAAGCCTAAATTTATGTTTGTATTTATTGCCTCCAACTTTGTTGCTGTTCCATTTCTGTCCCAGAGGGCTCAGAAAAGTCAGGTCGCTACGGATGCTGTTCCAGAGGTGTTGGCACGAAACAATCTCATGGTGGACTTCAAAAATCTACCAAGAGATTTTGTGCAGAAAAAAAATCCTTCATCTTTGCCTGGAAGAGCAAGCAGTAGAAAACCTTGATTGGTCCCATGGTAACTACAGGAAGTTCTGCAAACTGCTGCAGAATGGAATAATTATTAATTGAGTCCTTGAGCAGCTAACTAATCATGGCAAAGGAAATTAATTGGCACGTGTTATTGCATGAAAATTCCTACAAATACGAGAAAAATAATCTGGTGAATGATGGTTTAAGTGTAATTACAGAGCTTTACAATGATCATGCCATCCATTAATGGAGGGGCCAGACCTATCACCTTCCAAAAAAGGTATCAGATATCCTGCCTGTGACTGGGGGGGAAAAAAAATCAGTCTAAATTTCAGGTATTTTAAGATCTGCTGCGGAGATAATTCCCTCTATCTTCTTGGAAGAGCCAAATTTGAATTTTCAACTCTGCTACCAACCACCTTTGTAATGCTTGCCAAGACAGCATTAACAAGATTAATTAATAAAGATTAACAAGCACTGACCACTCCAGAGCAGATACAGGTAACACAGTTCTGTTCAGCAACTGCAAAGAAAGGGCCTGTGACTGTTCTGTGTTTCATATCTGGAATTATTCTTATGCTTCCTTAGCTGTTATACACAAGATTGTTCCAGTCCAACAATTGTTTCCTTGAGCATTTACTTCCCAAGTTCTACTAAAAAAATATAGATTTTATCACATTTAAAAACCCAACATTGTCACTTCCCCAAACAAACCCACCCTACTCTCAGTAACAAGCAGCAATACCCAGCCTGACTTATCTCCCCTTTCTATGGAGAGAAATCACAAAGGGTAGAACACCAAAGCTGTGTTAGTGGAATGGCTCCTGTGATGCAGATACCAGAATTATGTGCAAAAAAACCTTCTGAAAATGGCCTACAAGTAAGTGGCAAGAGGAAAAAAAGAAGGTTAAGACAGCAGAATGAAGCTGGAGAAAAATTTAAAAGAAAGAACAAAATAAAAGAGGGCACAGAGGAGCATAGTGTGGTCTCTGATGAGCCTGAGCTGAAAGACCATACAGATACACTCCAAGTGGAATTTGACAAATGATGCTGAAACATTCCCTACCAGAGCTGATGTCTGTACTTGAGAACTGCCAGTTTCTAAGCATGGTTAGCAGGTTAAAACATTTGCTATTCTGTTTTTCATCCTTTTGTGGTGTCTCTATTCATCTTTTCTGAAGTTTTTCCTGCACCTCTGCATTTCCTCTTGGCAGTTTGCATTCCCAGATCTCACACTTCACGGGGTGACTCCAGTGATTCTCCCAACCTGTGTTCAGCTGTTCCCACAGAGATTTCTCTTGCTGCTTCCTAGGCTGCACAATGTTCTTCCCTATAAGTGGAGGATGACAATTCCACTGTAATAGAGGGAGGTGGGATGTAGAAACAGATCCATGATGTTCCTCAAATTGAAGATATGAAACAAGTTCAGGGCAGCTCCTGAGCAGATCATTTTCCAGAGTAACTGTGTATTAAATAGCCATTACTTCATGCCAGTCATGTTCAAAGAGCAATCCCTAAATCCAGGGGCAGAAAGGGCCACAGGAAGTTTCCTGTTAGCAACACAGAGCTCTCAAAAAAGGTATCATTTCCTCTCTCAAGGAAAACCTAATTCCAGCTTTGTTCAGCTGGCCTTTCCACTGCAGTATATTAATTCAGACAAGTTCATCTGAGTGTCACTCAGTGTCCAAGAGCAGAGAAGGAAGCAGTGGTAGTAGAAACAATGGTCTTTATCAGAACGTATTTTTAGGGTCTCACAAACACGCAAGACATCTTAGAAATATTTCCTGTTTACACAGAGCTGTACTATCTGTGTGCAATGATACACTGCACATCCTGAGGTTAGCCAGCAATCAGAAATATATGGGAGTTAAATGGGGCTAGACTGGACAACATTCCTTGGGATATACAGTTTTCATTTGAAAATTAATTCTCCAACAGCAGGGAGTTATGAAAAGTTATCCTTAGATGGAAATTGAGTGCAAATTGATATTAAAATATACAAAATTTAAAATACGAAGCATAACTTTGAAGATTTTTCATAAAGGCAAAAAGAGGCACCTCAAATCACACCATGCAAAATTCACTATGAAAAAGTGAAATCAGAAGAACCTGTTCTCAAAAATGAAGAAACAATGTCAAGTGGTCTGGGCATTTTTACAAGGAAAACGTCAATGGGGAAGAGGGACAGAAAATGCAAAACCACAAGAGCATTTTATAATGGATTCTTTGAAATAGGGAAAAAAATACAAGATGAATCTGCTCTGTCCAAAGGAAAAATAGGATTTGTCCTTGCTCTTCTCTTGCAGCCCAAGCCCTACCTTTCCTTTCTAAAAGGAAATCAGCATCTGTGCATTAAACATGACCAAAACAAGTTCCTCAGAGAAAGGCTACAAATTAATCCTCCCCACCCAAACCAGTCTGTTCCTTCTCAAATTAACACAGGCCATGCACAACACTTCACTGCCAGGATTTATTTTAGAGGTACATGAAAAGAAAAACACACGAGTATAAAAACATTTCCAGTGATTATAACATCCAATTAAAGGTGTTTTAAGAAAAGATAAATTTCATCAGAAATTGCATCATTACAGGTCACGGAATAGTTTGAAAAGCTACCATAGGTAACAGTAGTAAACAAAAGTGCCTCTGTGTGCATAATACTGAAGAGAGAAGTGCAGAGTTCTGTGCAGCATCCTCCTTACACACAAGCAGTTCCAATCCCAGCTGCTGGGGGCATTTTCCGGGAAGTCTCGTGGTTCAAAGGATCAATTTACAAAATGCAGCTTCTGTGTCCAGGGACAGAGGGTTCTCAGCTCCCACAGACACAAAGGATCTCGAGTGTCTTGCCTTGCAAAGAGGCTGCATGGCTCCCTCTGAGCTGCTCCTGCCCAGCAGTTGCACTCTGCTTAGAAGAAACTGGATCTTGGTCCACAGTAAATCGCCAGCTGTGGTCTGGAATTCAAAGCTCACTGTTCTTCGGGCTCTCCACAGAATCTCCTTGCATGGAGAATGGTCAGAGAGTTACAGCAGTGAAACCAGAGACAGAGCACGACTCAGGAACTGCAGAAGGTACTGCAGTTCAGAGCAGGGATTTGTCTGATGCCCTAATTGCCATAAGAAGTCACATATCCGAAAGAGTCAGTGCAAAACAAATTCTTGGGAGACCAGCATAAACTGGAAAACTGTTTCTAATATGGTTCCAAAGTGTAACAGGAATGTACAAACTGTAAACCTCAAGGCAGTGTTAATCCATGCAATGAACACAGTATCCTCTGAACCTGCCCTCACTACTCACAACTGGGAACAGTTCCCAACACCAAGCATCAAGCTGAGATACAACTAAAACCTACAGAGGCCAAGTGTTCCTAAAGCCCACTGCAACTACCTAACCAGAAACTCATGTCAGAGCTTCAACAGGACACAAAGACACCTGGACCTCAAAGGATTTGATACAGTGAATGATAAAAGCAAAACAAATATCCTATCAGGCTGGTAACTTTCTATCTCAAAACAACCCTGAAAAAAAGTAAGGCTTTGAGAAAAAGGGCAAAAAGGAATCCACTCAGTTCTGAAGCAGAATTCCAGCATGAACATCCCTACACCCCTTGCTCTTCTCCACTTGAACCAAATCTGCTCTTTTCTATCCCTGTGCCAGTGAGGAGGGAAGAACTCTGCTCAGCACACCTGGGAAGGAGCTGTGGATACAGAACAAGGGAGACTCAAAGTGCTCTGTCCCAGCACTGCAGCCTGAGATTCTGTGGAATGTTGGTGCCCTTTCCTATCCTTTCCAAAGATCTCCATTTCCTCATCAAGAAACAAGACCCTTTCAGAAGCTAACTACCTTTCAGGTTCCTAAAGGTACAGGAAATTTCTTATTCCATCTCCACCCTCAAGTGCACAGGATACAAAAAGGTCTGAGCACCTCTAGAAAAACAGAAAGTTTGCAGACTGATTGCTATAAATTGAAGAGATTTACCATTTTTAAAGATTATGCCAATTCATCAACCATGAGCTGCTCATTTATGCTAAAGTATTTCTCAGCTTCTGCAATTTCTTCAGAAGTTGTGGGATCCTGGCTCACTCCAAACCAGGGTCTGGTATAAAAATGGGTTTATTTTACATTTCTTAATGAGGAGGAGAAAGGCAATAAGCAAATTGCTGAACTGTTTTATAAAAGAAGAATTTAAAAAATCAGGAATAGTGCATTTTGATAAATGTACTTCAATTTGGAAGAATCAGAAATGGAAAACCCTACAAAGAGTTCTCAGTAAGGCATGAAGAGAAGGATCTACCAAAGGAGACTGTACACACTCCAAAGATATTCTTTTCTGTGTCAGCAGATGTGACCTGCTGTCATTGGTGTTTCCCAAAAGGTAATTAGCTTACATTTGAAAGTCAAATAAAATTTCAAAACAAGTTAACTATCTGTATCTAATAAATAATTTTTAAATAACTTCATTTAAACTCAAAATTTGGAAATCAATTAATAAATGGTTACAGCATTGTAAATATTGCATCGTAAATAAAACATTCTCTACAAAAAAAGAAACAAGCCTAAAAACCTATTAAACTTGCAATTTCCTTAGGTTAAATCATTGCATGAGAAATGTCTATCACCTTAAAACATACAGCATTCCTTAAGTGCTATTTTACAGTTCTCATCCAGTGCAAGAGAGTTACTCTCCCCAAAATAAAAATATCCATTTCCACAATAAATTATCTTCTACAAGCTTCCAAAGGTTCTGAACAATCCTACCTGTCTCACTCCATCTTCTAAGAGCAAAAGCTTACAATCACTAAGACAC
The DNA here is from genome assembly GCA_013389925.1 of Aegithalos caudatus. Classification (NCBI taxonomy): domain Eukaryota; kingdom Metazoa; phylum Chordata; class Aves; order Passeriformes; family Aegithalidae; genus Aegithalos; species Aegithalos caudatus. The sequence continues at coordinate 127,470 of WEIU01007392.1, read as the reverse complement.
AAAGAAGCATCAGACTGCTGAACCAGGAGCACTAAATGCCTTTTCTTTTTTCAGAATTACCACCTGATTCTGGATTGTCAGGTTTCTGCAGGCAGCTGCTCCCTTCCTCTGGCAGATGCTTTTCTGTTGATGTTTGGCTACACTGAATCTAGGAGAAAAACAGGATAAAACCCAAATTAACAACCCAAAAGCACTGTCTTGGTCTGTATTATCCATACCATTATAAAAAGAAGACTGTTGTGCTTGCTCAAAATTGAGAAGATTAAAAAATCTAGTACAAATCCACTGTAGTGATATCAAAACATGAAATGTCATGCAAGAAGAAAGGCAACAATCCTGCAGAATCTCTGACAGATCCTGAGCTCAGAGACAACACAAATACTCCACTCTGCCATGTTTCTCACCCATACAGAGAAAAACAGAAATAGAATACCTAATATATATATATAATAGTGTAAAACAGGAATGAGATACCAGCCAGCCCTGGAACTTTCATGATTATATCCCCCAAGGCACTGAGGTTTCACAGTCTTCTAAAACCCCTTCATCCTCATCATCAACAATGCAGAATTCCTATTTCAGTGTTATCCTTTTTAAAATTCCTCCTGCTGCCACCTTCCCAGGGATTAATACAGCTGTGTCCAGATGCATATGAAAACAAAAGAAGTAATAAAAAAATCATATCAACATTAATCAATGCTTACTAATCTATTACCTGAAAAGGTTCACTGATGCCAACTATTGAATGCAAGTTATTGCTATAATAACAAAGCAAAAATTCTCCTCCCATCTTAGGTATTTCTGAAGCACTCATGTAAACCTGGCAAGAATAAGAACAGGCAATGAGCAATTTCCACAGAAAAAGAAGTTTACAAAAAAGCCATACAGGTCACCATCAAAATCAGTATTTGCTATTTATAAGCACGTTTTAAAGCGTAAGCTAAAACGGATGGGGACAGAAATAACTCAGGAAACCATCTGAAAATTAAATCAGGGAGGAGAAGGAATATCCTTCACCATGTCAGCAAGCTGGCTTGGTCCAGTGACAAGGGAGAAGAGACCCAGAGTGCTTGGAAGGGAAGGGACAAAGCCACAGAGCAGCAGAGGGAGTGGAGCTGCCTCCTGGTGGCAACAGCAGAGCAATCCACAAGTTTGGTTTGCTTCTGTCCCAGGAGCCACTGTTCACAATTTCAACTTCTATTTGTTCAGATAAGTATCTCTGGATATTTATCATTTGCATCAAAATAAGTTTGATTTGTTTGGTTTAAATCACTTTAGGTAATCACTAGTAGAAAGATTTGCAGACAGCATTTTTAAAGTGGGACCAGAACATTCAATAGGAAGAATTAGGAAGAGGGATTTTAAACAATATTATTCTCAATTAGGTTCAACTGGGAAGAGGATAGAGAACCCCTGAGGGGAAGGGGATATGGAACAGACCTCCAATACTACTCTATGGGAAACTGCATTAGAAAGAAATACAAGTGACTTGCTTGCTTGCTGTCTTTGTTGGAAGCAATTTCATCATCTTCCACCCAGGCATAAGTAACATAATCCTTCACATGCCTGAAAGTCACCTGCAGAGAAAGATACAAACCATCAGCTTCCTGATGGAAACAAAAACCATACTACACGAAAAACAAAGTTGTGAGAGATGTTTACTGTTTCACTGAAGTAATTAGAACACTCTTAGGATCAAAACATTTTGGGGGCATGCACACATCTTTTGTTTCTGAGAGGGTGGACTGCTCTGTTCTCTCACCCTTCCATTGACTTTTATTTTTGTCCTTTCTCTTTGCTGCATAAACTCCTTTCCACAGATTCTGCAACATTTTGCTTCAATAAACAACGAGATTATTTTAGCAGAGAATTCAAAGGGTGTGGAGGAACTCACATGCTATAGAGCTAAGCTGTCAGCACACAGAAATTAATGGCAATCAAACTATTTCAGAGTTCTGCACTAGCAAGAATCAGTGCTCTAAAACCCTCCAGGACCTCCTGCAGTCATATCCCCATGTTTGCTGAAGAGCCAGGATGAGGTAAGATTACCTGGAAGAGCCCAATCCAGTCCCAAGAAGTGCTGGAGAAACCCTGCACCGTGGAGTAGCGGATGAGGACATCGTGCTCTGCGCTCCACTCACCCTCAGCACTCAGTGTGACCAAGGGATCTGAGACAAGAGGCTTCATCTACACAAAAAAACCCCAAGAGTTTAAACTCAGTCAAGCCTGTCATTCTTTCAGTTGTTATTTTCAAGTTATTCTCTGCCACAATTGCAGAGTGGGACTCTTTAACTGACTGGAAATAACCTGAAAGCAATTTGCTGCCTTCACTAGGATCAGAATGAAACAGAGATTATGGTTTAGGAAATCAGCTGCTGCAAGGCAACACTGAGTAAAACAAACTTTTTCTTAACAACATAACTGGGACAGCACCTCAAGCTTGAAAGTTCCTGTGACAGGTTTGTGATCACTGATGCCATAGCTCATGTGACTGAGATAGTTAGTCAGAGAAACAGAAATTGTGTTCTCTTCTTCAGAATATTCATCTTCTTTTGCTTCAACCTCACTTTTCACTTTCCATAGAATTCTATCAGTCCAAGCTGGCTTTCTTTTCTTCTCACTGCAAAAATGTAAGGTAAAAAGTGAAATGAGCAGAGCAACAAGTTGCCAAAAGCTAAGAATGCTGTGCAAAATATACTCAAAGGTTGTGAGATACATATTAATAAAAGGAGGCAATCATATCCAAGCTTCATTTTACAGCTCTGTTTAAAGTGTGTTTTACAACCAACATTTCCTTAATTTGAACTCCATTCAGCACAGATCAGTTTCATGGCTTTCTGAAAGAGGAGTAAAATGAAGGGGAGAAAGACATTTCAGTGGGTTAGTTGGCTTCATACAGGAAATGATACTTTCTCCTAAAACCCTGTAAAAACATGCATGAACACTGAGATAAAACAGCAACTGCCCTAGGCTCCAAACATAGAGAGATTCTGAGAAATGAGGGCATAAAAGCAAGGAATATGTAGGAGGAGTCTGAATGACGTTTGAAATTATTCAAAATATTTGAGAATAAGTTTCTTCTCACAACAAAAAACAGGACAAACTTGGGTAGCTTATGGTAATCACAGGTGCCACAGAAATGCTTTATTTAGAAGTTCCTCTAAATTGTACCAGCCTGCATTTCAGGTTTGCAAGCTCCTGCAGTCTCATAACAACAGGCTTTCAAAATTCCATAATCAAGGAAGTTGTGCCTGCAACTGTGCTATACATCAAACTTATCACAATGCAGAGTTTCCTTTTATACCATATCAATTACACCAGAAGACATAAGCCCTCAGTGGTTCTCTCTGTGGTGAGGAAGGCTTAATTCTGGAGGGGTGGATGACTTCAAATTGAAATGGAGAAAAGATCATACCCTATGGAAGAGGAATTGGAATGGACCGGATTGGATTATAAAAGTTAAAAGCAGGATGTGTAAGGAAAACTGTCAGTTTAATAACTTTAAATACCAAACCCAAGGCCATTTAGTTCAATATTCAGGATCATTTTGTTTTACCCCTCCCCACCTTTGATAAGGTGGAAAGATGTGAAATGACTAAGGGCCCTTATCCCACTTAGTGCAGTAATTCCATAAACGGACAGAAATGTTCAGGAGATGCCAGATGTCTGCTCTGCTGTGCAGGAAAATACCAAAAGAACAGCTTAAGGTAAAACACTCATTGTTTTAGAGAAAATGGGGTATTAGATGGGAAACCAACCCTCAGAATTCACAGTGAAGGAGTATCAACAGTAAAATTCTGTGGGCTTCAGTAAAAGTGACTTTTGCACTGTGCTTGCCTTGAGGTCTGCTGGTCACCCCCTTCTGAGCAAAGTCTCTCTGGTAGCTTGGACAGCAGCAGGATGCACACAGAGTGTGTAACCACACTTTCTGTTCTCTAAATCAGCCAATACAGACAATCAGGCTATGAATCATTTGTAGAATGTCCAGGTTTGGATTAAGTCTTTTTTGTTAGATGAATTTACTGCTGGTCCCATTACATCTCTTTATATTCAATTAGGAAGCAAAATGTCTTTGGGTCCACATGAATAAACTTCCAGTTTTAAGTGCAACAGCAGAGTAGATAACACTGCAGCATTCAGACAGGTTAAGAAAATCCCTAAAGAAAATCAGCTGTCATCTGATTTTCAAATATTTCACAAAAATCAAAGCAAAAGCTCAGATGGAGCCTTGTTTTGATTCTGAAATATTTAAAAAACTACAATAATCAGAAAGCTCTCTTCTTACTTAAACCAAAACAGGGACTTCTGTTCTCTGGAAATAAAGAAAAAGATCAGTACAAAACCCTGTTTGGACAGGAACTTATCCATCTGTGGAAACATAAGACTAACACTTAACAAACAGACTTTAATATCATAGAAAAGCTTTGGAAATTTAAGATACTCCATCTTCAACTTACAACAATCAATAGACAAATATATATTAATTTTCAAATATCAGCATATCAAATGAAATGCTTAAACAGAGAAGGGAAGCAAAAATGACAATGATTCTTTTGCTCCTTTTTGACAACCAATGAGCACTTCTAGTAGGAAAGAACAAAACAGAAGCAGCTTAAACAAGTGCTCATTTACTTTGTTAATCTGGTCTTTCCAAAAAGGCAGCTGGGCTGTTTAATTATTCCCCTCATACAATCAGCAGACCCCAGCTTCTTCAGCCAAAAATATTCATTTATTCATATTTGATCAATCCAAGCCTAACAGAACAGCTCAACAGCCCCAGCACACTCAGGAAATTCAGGTTTGCTGATTACTGAAGTGATATTTAATCAAGCACCACATTCACTCCTATTCCACATCTAAACTCATTTTATCTTTTACCTTGTGTCATAGACCTCGGAGTAAAGGTCAAACTTGTAGGTGGGCTTGAACAGCAGAGGACCCTCTTTGAATTCCTTCAGAAATGCTTCTGTCTTTTTTGCCATATTTAACTGCAGAAATAAAAGTAACTTTTAAAGATTATGTTTAAAAAAATCAGAACTTAAAAGATGATTGGGAAAGCATCTTTCAAGAATTCAACATTGCAGTCAGTACAACAATGGAAAGGTAAATTCAGAAGGGCCTCTTTTTATAGCCAGAACTCTTGACATGATCCATCTAAAAGTTTAGAGGCAATTCTACCCAAAACAAAATCCAGAATAAGGTTTTCTTAAAAAGAATTCTTGGGAGAAGAGGAAATACAAAGGTGAGGAACAACTGAGAAGACATGAAGTTCAAAGAAGTCTCCAGTCAAACGTGAGCATTGTAAATGAGTAAGAAACTGCACAAAAGCACAAAAGGTTTGCAATTAATTGGGACTTATGAGCACCTCCTGTTCTACCTCATGACTGCCCTGAGTCTGTGTTCTTTAACAGAAATGAGAAGCTCAAGGTGTAATTTAACCACTGCATTGTTTGTGTGCATTAAAAGCAAAACCAAACCCCCAAAGAGATGGAGCCAACCTACCTGGTCCTTTTCCCAGAGCAGATTGAAACGCCTGTTATTGATGGCTTCTCTGACAAAGTGCAGCCCATAATCTGCTATTCGGAAATTTAGATCTCCAAACCAGAAGAGAACCCTTAAAACCAAACCAAAATGCATTAAACAAGGAAGATTTATATGAATCTATTAACTCAAGGGAAGAATTTGACAGAATATTAGCCATTACACTAATTAGGTGCTCTAATCACTTTTATTACTTAATGCAAACAGCTTAAACAGAAACATTAAGAAGTTATAGATAAGCTTACACAGGGACAACCTGCTGCTAAACAAAAAAATATTTGAAGTAATTGAAACAGTAAATTAAGTCCCTTGCATTCTTGCTGTTTGCTTATTACTGCCTGAATATTAACTTCTCCTGAGTCTTACATCTCTGAACATTTAACAGCAACCTAAAGGATTTTTGCTATAAACAGGCTTTAGCTTCTAAAGCTTTTCTGCATGACATGCACAATCTATATGCTAACAAATGAATGTAATTAGAGACTGGAGGAAAACAGTCTTGTAAAACAGACATCTGTCCTTCAGGTTTTCTTTTCCTCCCAGTGGTTCAGAGTCAAGGCTGAAGGGATATTTAAAATAAAATGATGGATAAAAAATCCAAACCCAAAACTCCTCAGTGCAAGAGTTTACCCTATAAGAGATAAAAACAATACAGAACTGAGTGAACAACTCACTCATGATCCAAGGGACTTGGAATAACGTCTCCTTCAAATTGCATTTCCAGAATTTTCTCAAAGTCATCCAGTCTCTGCTCTGTGTTCTCCATGTGAGCTGGCAAGTGGCAGTTCATGAAACAGATCGTGTGCCCAAAGAGGGACATGCGGATGCTGACTCCTCCTTTGTTCCCCTGGCATGAAGATGAACAACATTCCCTGAAACTGCAGCCCATGCCTGCAAGTGGAACTAACACCACCTACGACTTTTGACATCTTGCCATTAAGACTTAAATCAGTTCAATTTCTTCCCATGCAACTTTGTTGCGTATCAGCAAATAAACAGAAATCTGGAATTACGGTGTGTGCTGCACACGAGGTTCAAACAGAGTCTGCTTGTCAGGTTATGAATTTTGAATTAACCCCCAGCTCCTGTGTGCCAGCATGGCCCCAAGGAGAGGCACACAGCCCCAGGGGGCAGGCAAGCCCAGCTCGGGCAGTCCTTACCCAGTAGCCGTAGAGGCCCGTGCGGGTGTAGTCGCTGTGGATGTCCCGGATGAAGGGAAGGTGCACGTGCTTCACAAAGATCAGAAGCAGCAGCCCCTGCATGCGAACTGAGGAGAGCTGGGACACAGAAAAGAAAGAAAGGTCATTTCCACCAGTTCCTTGGGGTTATTTCACAGGAGCTTTTAGGTGAAGAAGGCCACAGCAGAAGCCATGCAATTCCCTTGCCGAGCCTGGCCTCAATACTGTGACACAGTAAATGCAGACTCATTTCAGTGCTGTGAAAAACACGTTCCTTATAAACAAATCTGATCGATTCCTCAGCTAATTAACACAGTTCTAACATTACATTTCAATCTGAAGTTGACCTCAAAACATGCACCTGCCCAAACCTCTTTAAAGACTTTTCTCCTGCCTCACTAGCCTCTTGTTTCTGTCTTTAAGAATCTGGTTCACGAAGAACCAAATCCTTCACTTTTCACCTAAAAGCTTTATAACTCACACCTACAAGTCCTCCAAGTTTTTCAAACTGAAGCACTCTTGAGCAGATCATTAAATATTCTAAATGCCACTAAATGCCTCAAAAGCACAGCAGTCAATTCCAGGCATCTGCAAACACAATGGGCTGCAAACAGCAGAAACTCCTGCCTGCAGTGCCTGTAAAAACTGATTTACCAAACACTTAGGGAGCACATAAGACACGGGGGGTTTGTGGTTTGGGGTTTTTTTGGTTTGTGCATGTGGAAATAGCCTAACAAAGATGTCCTTCATTGAACATTTATGGACTTTTCAATGATCCTGGCATGAGACACAAAAGTCATTGTGTTTGTTTAATGATAATGATTCAATTGGAAATGCAGACATCGAAATACATTAACTGTATTTCAATTTTATGCTGGATTAATTTAGAAACAGATTACATTAGAATAAAATTGACTATACAACTGCTGGAGAAGCACAAAAACTCAGCCCAAAATTTAAAGCAGAATTCCACCTTTGTTTCCCTATCTTACACGATTAATGACTTCAGAATATATTTTAATGTTTTCATTGTCCTTGAACCCAACGAAATACCACACAGAATACTGAAACAATGGACTGCAATTACTAATGATGCATAAATATTTTAGTAGTCAGCATTCTCCTCTCCATAATTACATTCATGAGGTACCAAGACCTTGCAGTCCCTTTATTATTTATTTCCTTTATTTCCCTCTGCTTTGGCCAGTCCCCAGACATTTCTCAAGATCATCCAGAGGTTCTGAACACCACAAGGCACTGACCCCAACCCTGCTGGAACCAGCACCAGTCCCAGCAGTCCTTAAATCCAAGTCAAGCAGAGCCCTTGCACAGAGGGCACACAGTGGATGGTGCAAGAATTGAACACTGTGCAAACAGACCCTGTCACTGAGGGGACAGAATGTCCCAAGGGTGACACCTATCCCTCCACACCCAGCCTCGTCACAGGTCAGCCAAGGGGTAACTGCTCCTCTCCTGCTCAGCCAAATTCCTGCCTGAGTCCTGGGATAACCTTTCCTTGCTGCCTGGTTTGATTTTGACCTGGCCTGACAGCTCCCCCTTATTATTTGAGCTAATCAAGTCCTGCTGAAAGCCATTAGGTGGCAGCATCCATTCATTAGTGTGCTCCAAACTGCCTCAGTTAGAAATTAGAATTCAAAATCAGCCAGGCATACCAGCAGGAATTCTTTTAACTGTCTGTATACAGGGCCTGAATGTCAGCCCACGGCCAGATTTTGAATTTTTATCAGCAATGACTTAAGCCAGAGTGAACAATGTGGGGTTTTTTTTCCTTTTTGTAATTCCCAATGGGTCCTTTGTTTTGTTTAATTACAATTAAAAGAACAGCACAACTACTGAGTCCGATTAGCATGCAGATAAATGCGTTCACCTCAGCAAAATCAGCATGAAATAGTGCTTGGTTCAGAAAATCACTACAAAAGGCCTTTAATTTCTCTTTACTAGAGAAATTCAGGATATCTTCCTACATTTATTGTTGGCATTATTAAAATAGCCAGTACTTTAGGTGACCTTATGTCCCTGATATTATCCCAAAACCTCATCATTTAAATTCCCATATAATGTTATAGGTCTTCAACCAAAAATTAAGTCCTCACATAAACATATACACCCACCAAAATCCTGATTTACACACATGCAATTTATTTTCACCTGCATATAAACTGGAAGAAAAACAGATAAAGGAACCTTACCAATCTTAACAAAAATCACTCAAAAATCACTGCTATTACTTGGGATATTTATAGTACAAGACTACATCAGAAGCATCACAACACAGTTCCCCAATATTGCACAGAGCAAAACTCTTTTCTACAAACAAGGGAGAGATAACGATATTGTGGCCACAGGAAATAGGCTGCTCAGTATGAGTTCACATCACAGCAAAAACAGGAAGACACAGGTGTGATGAAGAATCACTTCTAACATACATGTACCTATGGAAGTGGCAGACTCCTGCACAAACACCATCAGCTTATCTTTTATGGATAATCTGAGGAAAAAAATTAAGACATTTTCCTTCAGTGTTGTGACACTTAAGAGAGATATAAATAATTACCTTCATATATCCCAATGGAGACAAAACAGTCATGAAAAAAATGCTCCATGGATCATCAAATGCCAAGTCAGACAGGAAATTTGTGATTTTTGAATTCACCTCCTGTAAGCTGAATATATCACAATTACTCACATTGCACCAGTTGGTTTGGACAGAATTCATAGGAACTTTGCAAAACAAATCCCAGAAATTTACTGCTGTTCAGTTTCTCATTCAAGCAGTTTAACCCACACATAGATCTAAGACATCTGACACTGAGGAAAACAAAATTAAAGGAGGTTATATACATCTGAAGATAGAATTTAAGACAATGCTAGACTCAAGATGTGTTATAACAAATAATCTGACTGTCAAGACTTCAGAATTTCAACAGAGTTTGGAAAACAGTGGCAGATTGTGCCTAACAAGCTTCCACTAACTCCCTTAAAACACGCTGAATTTCCAGTAACTTTCATATCAAAATGAACATACTAAAAAGAAAACAGCAGCCCAAATTTTTTGCGTGTTTAGTAAAAAGATATTCTGCATTCTGTCACCACATAGCAGCTAACTGCTATAAATCATCTTTGTTCTAAGTTAGTCTTCTGTTAGACCAAGTTAGTCTTCACCCCCTGGTAGCAATAGTGTTAAACCATCTCCGAGGCAGTGATTCCCATCACACAGTCCTCCCAAAACAGACCATGCTGAGCCCCACAGTTTTGCAATAAACCCACAAAGCAGGTTCTTTAATATCACTCACCCTATAACGTACATATCCGTGGTGGTGTCCAGCGAGTTGAGCTGAAGTAAACTCGTGACATCGGGAGGGGGAGAAGCTGTGCCCACATTCCAGGTAACTAAGTGTAGTCTAAAAACAAACAGAAACCACACAAAACCAATGCTAAAACTGAAATGTGGACAGGCAACCAACTCTAAAAACGTTCTAATTTCCCCACAGAAACTCCTGTCCCTTTTCATCCATCAGAAATCCATTCGCCAGCCCCGACGCCGCCACCGCTACGAAAACAAAGAGCTGGAGGGAGCAAAACCTGAACTCTTGCCACTTATCCTTCATCTTTTTCCCCCAGATGAGGAAAGCTTCATCCAGAGTGCGAGACACTTCCTCGTGGATCTCATCGTCCGAGCCGATGTCCTCCACGCACGCCATCAGCTGTGCCACCCTGTGCCGGAGCTGCGCGCGGCCGCTGGAGCCGGTGCTGCTGATGCTGGCGGAGCGGCTGCGCAGGCTGGGCAGGCTCTCCAAATCGGTCAGGGAGAGCCCCTCGCAATGCTGCAAGGCATCCTCGCTGCCCTGAGATGCCATCTGCTCTCCAAAGGAAAGCTATGCCTCGAAGGACTGGCCCATTAAAATCGAGAGATTGGTAAAAGGGTCTTCAAGATGCTGTGGAATTTGGCATAGCTTTCAACACAAAAGGATAAATGTAGGTGCAGCAATGCTGGAAAAAAAAAAACCTTGTGGTGTTTTGTGTCCCACCACACTCACTGGGTTGTTACAAAAGCTGCAATCATATCCTACCACACAGTCTGAATTGGTTTTTTCATAATAGATTTAATGTGGTTAATTCGGCGAGCTCAAGGTTTAAAAGAATTAAGTGTTGATTTGAATCGATCATGTGCCTGTCTGTAGGCAAGGAGAAATATAATCTCCAGCTCCCAAACATTCAAAGTTTGATCAGAACCAAGCAAAGCCACTGCTCCTCTCAACATTCACATCATTGCACTCATCTGTTGTTTCTTTAGAAAAGGGTAATTTCAGTACCAGAGCTTCTAAAGAGAGATTCGCTTTACCGTCAGTCTTGTTATATGACAGACAGGCTTAAAAAATAATAATTTCCCATCTTAGGGTTCTACAATGACCTTATAAACACCTGATAATTAGTGAATCCCACCAATACACCCATTATTAAGGCAGCGTTTTTATCCCACAATCAACTGCCTGCTCAAGGTGACACACAATGTATGCAGAAAATCTGTAAAACTACTTTGCATAACAGATTTAAACGATCCATCATTTCCCTCACTAACAGTGTATCTTTCTAAGACTACACAGAAGTCACCCAAAAGCTACTCCAAAACAAACTTCTAGGGAAAAAAAAAAAAGTAGGTAGGCTGCAGATCTAATTCTGCCAGCAGAGATGCATCCCTTGGGAACATTCTCCAGTTACTAATTTTGTAAGACAATTACCTGATTGAACAAAACTGAAATAATGTTGACGCCATCAGTCGTTACTGACAGAAATTCAATTCCTCAAGGTGCCCAGTGACCACAATAGTGATAAAAACACAGACCTCAGAGGGAGAAACTAACAAACCCTGTCCTAAATACAAGCTACCTACTGAAGTCATTATTTGTCATCACTGCTGCTAATCCCCAAATGACTCAAGAGCGGAGAATTTCTCAGGGTCACAGTGCTCATAATAAAGCCTTCAGAGGATTTTTGAGATATCTGAGCTCTGATATTTCAGCTCGTTTGTTTTTTAAAATTTTCCTGTCATGGGCTATTACCCAAATCCCATCTAAGCCGGTTTCTGTAGGGAAGGAGCCCAGGCAGGACACGGACACAGAGTGAAGATACATTGTAAAAACACCGTAAAAGCAGAAGCTCAATGTTTACTCCAGCTTCCTCTTCCTCCCAGAAAGTGCCAAGTTCGAGACACCCGGTCCATTCCAAGCGTGCATATGCTCGTGCCCTCATTACACATTAACAGAGCTCCGGGAAGTCTCCAGCACCCAGAAATGCCCCATAAGCCTCCCTGAACCACTCCAGCACCAGAAAATCAGCTTTTCTCCTCTATTTCATATGACTACGCAACGCCGCCAATTTGTGTAACTGCCCGCTAATAAGCACACACACAAGTTTGGCTAATTCTCGCCTATTTACGTAACAGCTTGGGGCCACTTTTCGGAGCCGCCCTCAGACCCGCGCCTCGCGCCCCTCCGCGCCCACCACTCACCTCAACTCCTTGGTGGGAAGGTTCGCGGTCTCCATGCCCGGGGTTCCCGCAGGGAAGCGCTGCCCGAAGGACGGGGAAAGGGACGGGGAAGGGGCCGGCGGAGCCGCCCGCGCTCCCCTCACACGGCCCGGCCCGGCCGCGGCCTCC
>WEIU01007392.1:90685-114960 GCA_013389925.1 Aegithalos caudatus | reverse complement strand
AAAAAAAAACCCAAACCCAAACAAACTAAAACCCAAAAAACCCCACAAAAACCACAAAAACCCAAAACAAAAAAAAACAACCAACCCAAAACCCCCAAAACAAAGGAGGCGGAGGCGAGAGGCTCTGTCTAGTATTTTATTAGATTTCGTTTCCAATATGCCTGTATTGGAAGATTTAGGAGACAAAAAAGGCACAAACTCACATTTAAAGAAACGACGAGATAATCTAACCCATTCTACAAAGTGTGTGTCGCCAAAGGAAAGAGCACGGAGAACCCGTCGGGACGTGTCGGGAGACCCAGCGGGATGAACCCAGAGGGATGCGGGATATGAGGGGAGAGCAGCCCCGTCAGCAACACAGCCTGAGCCGGGCTGGAGCGAGGGGGCTGCCCCCGGAGCCCCAAACCCACCGGGCGTGGATGGGAATGGCGATCCCAGCCCCTCTGGATGGAGCCGATCCCGCCGGGAGCCGGCAGGTCCGGGGGGGTTCTCGCCAAAGCTGATGGAAGATACGGCACGGGAACGCTGCGTGATCTTTGCTATGCTCACTAGCAGGAACCAAGCGTCGAGACTGAAGGGTCTTTACAGGATTTGTCTATCCAAAGGCTGAGGGATGCTTTCACTTAGGATCAAATTGGAAGGACAGAAAACAAAGGGCAGGGAGCAGAGGGGGAGTATTCAGGCTGAAGTTCCTGTAGTTTTCCCCCCCCCTCCCTCCAAGTTTTTCCACTAATCAGGAAAGCTTTGTGTAAAAGCTCTTACTCTGAAATCAGAGGATCAAAAAAGGATTGCAATGGTGGAATGTTACAATCTGCTTCCACGGCGATTAGTGCCATCAGATGGAAAGCCTCTTGGATAACACAAACTGAAAGAACAAGTGTGCTATGTGTATTCTCAGGTTGCCCTCAAGTGTAAGAATCCCTCAAAACGTAACCAACAAACATGAACAGAAGTCAGTGCATAAATTCTCTGTTAAAAATACTTCAAACTGAAAGAACTCTTAACTGGGGCCTACACTCCTAGAATACTTCTGGAACAGCTATACAACATGTCATGAAACATCCTGGTCCCAAATAGCCTCAAAGATTAAAATTTAGTTTCTTTACCTATTTTACAATAAACTTGTTTTACTTCTGCCTGGTGAGATTGCTAAAACCCCTCAAACCCCACCCCAACCCCACAGAACCGTCTGAGGTCACTGAGAAGAGCCTGCCAGAGTTACTGGTACAATTCAGAGCTTATTGCACTTAGACATGAGTAAGGCAAAATAACAAACTAAAAATAAAGGGATAAACTGCCCCTTCCCCAGAAACCAAACGCCATCCTCTCCTTCCAGAGCATTCCCATCTTCCCTCACACTGAAAACAGCTCTGATCCCAGCACAGCCTTGTTCAGCAGGGCACGGGATCATTTCAGGATCTCCTGCTTGCAGGAGTGGGAAGGGCTGGAGGAGTCAGTGTATTACAGAATGCTAAAAAGACTCCTCAAAAGTGGTGATACACCCACGACTGTTTGGCATACAAGATTTCATGTAAGTGCTGCCAAACACAGGAGGGGAAAATAAAGTTATTACTACTAGGGGAGGGAAAAAAAATCAAACATTGGGCCTCTGGGATAAGCAAAGAAGTAGGATTTTTTTTCTCATATGTATTAAAGAAAGCAGAATTTCCTTGATTCTGTTCTGCTGAGTTGATTGTCTAAAGCTGATATCAACATAAGGATAGTTACAGTAAATATTTGAGTTCATTAAATAATGAGAGCTCTTTACATTAACTCTATGATTTGTAATAACCAACAGATATCCTAGAAAACTGCAGGTCTGTATAAGTTGCTTTTCTTACAGCACAAAAGGAGACATTTTAGTCAGTCTTGCAATGGGAAGAATATTATTGCTGAGCAGAACCACCGCCCCAGGCACCTGGATGTAACCAGATGCCAAGACCTCACTTACACACCAGCCTTTGCAACATCCCAATTTGTCCAGGGAGAATCACATTGTTATTATTACTCAAAACCATTCCAGCTTGCTAAGTTATGGGAAGTCTTAATAAATAAAGAAGCAGGAAGTTGCAACATGTGTCAAGAAAGGTTTTGTAAGACTGACACGCACAGCTGGAGGACAACAGAGCTACGTGGGCCAGAAAGGCCCCTAAAATGGAAATTTAACAGGTAAGTGCTGAAGGCCCCAGTGCAGGGCCTGACTGCAGCTTCTGGGCAGTCTTTAATTCATGTTTGTTAAGACAGGAACAAAGTAATGCCCTGCAGAAGCCACAAATCACAACTCATCACAAACCAAGAACTCTCTGGCTGCTCCTCATTTTGTACTCAGGTTATCTGCCATTAAATATCTCCCTTCGGGAGCAAGGGTGAGAGCAGAACATTTCCTGGAAGAGTTTTGCACTTTTAAATATGGACAATTTCCCTCTCCAAACAAACATTCAAAGAATAGAGAAGGGCTGGGCAGAAACAAAGGTGGCAGTTTATCCCACTTGGAAAAAAAAAACAAAACAAAAACAAAAAGAAAACAACAAAAAAATTCTAAGTCACCACATCACAAGACTATTTGAGCTAAAAATGTCACTTGGAAATCAAACAGGGCCACATGGAAATTGGTCTGAACACAATGAAAAAAAGAGGAGGGAGGAGTTGTAAATACAGCGATCTCTAAGTCACACGGCCCCGAGGAGGAAACTCCCTGGGATGCACGTGCTAACGTTGGAGTGCTTAGTACCAGACTGTCTATTTGCTCACAATATTAAGGGGCATCTAGAATTAGCTATGGGAGGTTTAAAATCGCCTGCCGGTTGGACAGAGAAAGGCTTGATCCAGAGATGGTCCAGTCAGTCAAGGGTGTGGATTCCCTGGGCCTTCCTGACGACTGTCTTGCAAACTGAAACAAAGAGACAACAGGGAAACGTTTCAGGATGACTCTGGAAGAGCAGCGAGCCAAGGGAGGTGTCAGACAACCTTGAGAGAGCAAATGTGAGTCACTGCTGTCTCCAGGCAGACAATGCACGGTTACACTGCAGCACCCATCCACAGGGAATGGGAGAGAAGAAAATCGAGTGCTTGTAGCTGCATTCAAAAATTAAAATATTTCTATCAAAGTACAGCCCTTCAGACACTTCCTCACCTCGTGTTCTCCACTTGCCACCAAGCAACCAGCAGATAACAGAGGGCAGAGGTAAACAGTCAGTACTCCAGGAGGATGTGGTTCTGCCCCACCCCATTCCTTCCAAGGATAAGTAGGATGGCATTTTACAGCCCTAATAACTTGTTCTTCCCAACATAAATGGACAATCCTTTTTTTCTCCTTGCCTTCCTATTTCTCTAATACCATACCACATTTTTGAAGTGTCTAAGAAAAATTTGGCAAAAGCAGCTCCCCAAATGATGACATACTTGACAGAATAGAAAACAAATCAAAAGCTTTAAAACTGTCATTGCTGCTTCTCTTGCAATGCCCAAGTGTTACTACAAGCCTTGGCCCATTAGTAAATACTGCTAACAAGCAATGGAGAAAATAAATTCCTCACAAATATGCTTGGAATGTTCAATTTCCAACTGTATTCTAAACATTTGCATGTCTAACTTACTTTTTTTGAGACTGACAAAAGTTTCTCTGCAAGTCATGGAAAGTAACATGCATTACAGAAATAAGAACAGCAGTAAAATCTACAGAATATTCTAACACATTTTTCTTACACTTTTCACTCAGACTTTTCTTTAGAATAGTTCTGAAACGAGGCAGTAAACCTCGCTCATCAACCTGTCAGTGAAAGGGGCTCACCACAGAAACAATCAATAGCACAGATTTGCCTGTCAGAAGCTATGAACAGGATCATTTCTCACACAAATGTTGGGGGTTTTAAACCCAATAGAGTAATACAAAGTTTTGTCAAACCTCTTGATACCTACAGTGCACAAGGAAGGAGTCATATTAGTCATCTGCAGCTGACATTCCTTTCACTGGATCTTTTTCTCTCATCTGGAAGAGAAACAAGTGTTCAAGTACTGAATCTCATGTGTGTTATCTCAAAATTTATCAGGATGGAACACCCCCTGTGTGTAAGACATCAATTCTATCTCAGCTTCTCAACCAGTGATTGTGAAATGCACAATGCAGTCATCATTTCTGGTTAAGCTGTGGGTTGGCAACAGATTTGGAACCATTATCCAAAGGGCAAGAGTGTACATGAAATTATAATGAAATATCTTGAGGCATGAAGGGAGGGAAGGGTGCAGGGCAGGACACGAAGCATGGAACAAGGTTCTCATTATTACCAAACTTGTGTTTCTCAGAGTTAGAATCCTGTTACATGCCCCCACTACCTGCTTATGGTACTTAGAGCTAAAAACCTTTTACTCAACAGGTTTCTGGCAACTAATGAGGATAAAATCGACCATTCAGCTTTGAGTAAAAGCAAACAGAAGATTCTGAGGCAGTAAATGAATCATTGCCACTCAGCCCCTCATTACCTGTGGTTCAATACATTTACTGGCTCAACAACAAACAGAAGGAGAATTCCATAATGATTAGGAGGAGATGCCAGCACCATGGACTCATGGCCAATCATTCAAAGCACACACAGAATGACCTAAATAGCAGGAGCATAATTCAAACCATGCCCTGACAATGCAGCAGCCTTTCCTCTCTGCTGTGCTGGAGAGAAGCAGTTTCTCACACAACCCACACCTGCCCTGCTTTGCCACTGACCTCATCCAGCTGTCTCTTGGTCTCCTCCTCCATCCTACGGATGTCCTCCATAGTCAGATCAACCCACTTATCGAGCCAGCAAAAGAGCTGCCGGTGGAAGTTTGTGAAGAGCCTCTTTTCTTGCTGCAAAAGGAGGAATAAAACACAAACCAGCTTAGTCACAGGGCAATTACCATGGAGCTCACGGCATTGTAACAATTTTCAGAGATGTGTACACTGAAGAATCAGCTCCCTCGCCCACCTTTCCATCTAACTGCCACAATTGGAAACTAGAGATAGCTAATTTTTTATTCTTTTATCAGAGTATCTAATCTAGAGCCTTGAATCCCCAGAGAAATGCCTTTTTTTTTTCCCCTTCAAACCTAGACAGCAGTCTGCACACTGCACTGAAAGAATTAGCGAGTTTCCTTTGATTTGACAGTATTGTTCTGACTGAATAAAGTGCTCTAAGTTGGGTTTACTTATAGCATGAAAGTTGGCCTGGAAGTGCAGAAAAAAAAGGAAGAAACAGGTATTTTTGAAACCCCTAACTTGTTAAAAACTGGAAGTTAGGAAGTGTAAAGGGCTGACATGCACCTTTCTTGGCTTTTTTTTCTTTTGCAGTGACCTAAAAAAAAATGCCTAGACTTGTTTTTCACACCTAAAAACCTTTCAGCAGAGGTGACTAATGTGCACAAGCTACTCCAGGTTTGGAGCAATTTATTTCCATTTTATAAAAGAGAACCTAGGCAAGGTTATATTACACAGGGGTATAGAATGCTTCTTGGAAAGACCTCATTAAGGAAGGACACTTCAGTTTTATCAATTATGGTTTCATATCTCATCAAAAGCAGCTTGAATACTTTGATGCAAACTTGTATATACTCATAAATAGAAAGGGAATGAAGACACTGCTTTATTCAGGGCTCTTGTTAGAGGTATTTGAAATCCTGCAGCACCATGGTCATTACCCCTTGGAGCTATCTTTAGATTGTATCACCAGAGAATTGCTTTTGCAGAAGCAGCTCTGTGGTTTATCAATATTAACCACTGAGAAGTCTCTGTGATTTGAAAGCACAGGAGTTTTATGAACACAGCATTGCCTGGAAAACCACACACAGCCATTCCCATGTGTAGCATCCTACTGCAGCTCATGGGTTATAGACTCTGCCACAAAAAAGCTCTTTTCAAGACACCATTTATGTTTTAAGTTAATGAAGTTTCCCACCATCTGCTTATTTTTTAACCCAGGTTTTTCAAGCAGCATACTAAGAGATGAAAATGTGACTAGAGCTCCAGGACTTGCCAGAAAGATCCTGAGCTGATCAGGATTAGATACCTGGAGCCATCTCTTCACAAAAAATGTTTCACCCCTACACAATATAATTCCAGTATAAATGCATCACCTCATTACTCTCAAACCAAAGAACAAGTGACTGCAATTTTCACTTATTAAACAACACAAAACAGCCAATTTACCTTCACACATTAGAGTGAAAACGTTCAATAGCCAATTCACAGAACAATCAGGCAGCCCTGCCCTTGGATTGGGAGCGAATTGAATCCAGAATTTCAGGCAGAGGCATTGCCTGTACCCCAGGTGGGTGATGGAACTTGCCCCATTCCCACACCTCTCCCCATCACAGGACTTACCTTCTGTATAAAGTTCTCCACTTTATTTTGCAGACCCCACCACTTGAACTTGACTGTTACCAGCTTGTAAGCACACATGTATGGACAATCTGACTGCTTCCCCAGGTCCTTCTGCAAAAACACAAAAATACTCACATTAAGCCTCTTTCTCCATCTCCTTCAGTCCTAACTATGAAGTCTTCCCACAACTCCCCACAACCTTCTTGCATCCTTACACCTTTCTTATATTTATTTACAAGTTTTGTCACACCTTTGCTCACCCTTTTTCAAGGCATGATGAAACCAGATCCTGGTTTCCTTCACAGGTGGCTTTCCCTCCATTCTGAGAACAGACTATTCCTTCCTCTCCTCTGTTGTCCACTTTTTCTTCCATTAAAATTATGTCTTTCAGTATCTTCACTGTTATACCACGGTTACTTTGCTTCCTTAAAAGTCTCTTGATAAAGTCCCTATCTAAAACATTTTGGAATTAGATTATATCATCTGACTTGTGATTAAAAAGCCTTAAAGAAAACTCTATAAGGTTTCCTATTTCTATTACAGGAGCCATAACCACTCTTCCCAAGTGAATCATATCAACCTCAGCTTCTGCCAAGTTTGCCTGCTAGAAATCAGACCTGGGACTTGGGATTAGCTCCCTAAATCCCACTCAGGGTCCCTTTTAAAGACTGGTATTATATCTGCACTTGTAATGTCCTCAGATTCCAAGGATTTCAATGAGAGGTTAAACACTACTGGTCATTACTCAGCTGTCTCATACTTGAATTCTCCTGGGTGAACCCTAGGGCTGAGGACCAGACAGCTCTGGAGATTTCCTGGAACTCATTCTCTCTGTACCAAGCTCTTTCATTTCTTTTAAAATCTGAACAGAATCAGTGCTGAGTTCTGCATTTCCTTCTGCAGAAGGGGTTCCAGTGTTTCCCAGATGTATCTTTGGCTCCAAACCCCAATATTTGTCCTGATAAAGTTCCCAAACTCATCAATACAAACCTTCCAGTTGGGACCCAGAGGTCCACGTCCAGTCTTGACAGATTTAAACCTTGCTGGATCTTCTTCTGCCTTGTAATCCTATTGGACAGATTGGACAAAGATTAAACACAAATTATTCTGTTACCCAGCTGTTCTCTCACAAAAAGCATTTATTTGCCTGGGTCAAGACTAACCTCTGTCTTTTCAAGAACTACTGTTTTCAGACCTCAACATTAGGTCAGACACTCTTCAAGGAAATGTATCTCCCCCCTGTGCTGTGTCCTAGACTATGAAGGAGTGATAACAAACTGCTATGACCTTTGTAAGGCTATCAGAAGGTCTGTAGGATATGTTTCCTGTGACCACTTGTTCTTTGGGAGCTCAACACTGCTGTTACAGAAAGCAGCTGTGCTATCTAGGGTTTTTCACAGCATTGCATCAGTGTGATGCTCACACACTGCTCACAGAAGAAAAGTCCAGTCAGACTCACAGTACTAGCATGAAAATGGTATCAAACACTGTTTGGAAGTCAGGAAACTTAACCAACAATCCATTTTTATACAGCTGATTTTTCTTCCCAGTAGATAAATACCCCTTTGTTTCTCACACTAACAGGAGTGATTCTTGGCTACATCATTTCCAGATACACTTGTGAAGCCAGGGGTCAGTATCAAAAAGGGGGAAGTTTGGGAGAGATCCTGTATGGAAAGGGAAGTGCCATTTCCTGCTATTCAGGCACTTCAGTCAGCTGCACTGCTGTAGAAATACACTGTTACATGCACAGGCAACACATTTCACAGGCAGCCTGACAGAGTTTTTAAAAGAGCTTCTCCTCTGGCTTGCATGAGCAGTTTTAAGGAATGCCTTTCCCCCCTCTGTCCATCCTTGTCCTGCTGCCTGTGACCATCCCTGGAAGCACAGTTTATCCAAGATCCCCTCCTTTAGCACAAGGCCTCCCCCAGGGAGCTTTTACCCACCTACCATACCTTGGGGAGTACTTGGCTCCGATCAGCAATGTCTATATAAATGGCTTCTACACTCTTCCATACCTCTGGCTCCAGTTTATGCACCTGCAGGGAAACAACAACACTCAAGGAGCTGCTTCAGTGACAGAACATTCCCAGTGCAAGAAAAGATAAAGCCAGATGGAAATGCAGACACTCAGTGCTCCCCTTCCCACCTACAGAGAGGGAAACACACAAGGGGAGAGTTTTTAAAGAAGCAAAGGTGCTCACACAGAACAAGTGTTTGGGGGTCAATTTTATTCAGTTTATGTGAGAAGCCAACAGAAGGGAATCTGCATTGAAATGCAGGAACATGGTGAATACACAGCTCCACACTTCTCTAACCCAGCACAGAAAGCAGCACTGTGACATTAAAGAGATGAGTAAAACACACGACACAAGTACTTACATTCTCTTGTGTTCCAAGATCTGATTTATGCCAGGTTTCAATTTTGATCAGGAAGTCATCCTTCATATACTCATTCTGTCATCAAAATAAAGCTTCTTGTTATTCTAGGATATATATAATTTGTCTTCTTATTACACAGATAAGCATTAGGAGAGTCAACTCAAGGAACTGAATAAATCAAAGAATTAACTCCTCATTAGGGAATTTCAGAATTATTTGTAACCAGATCATCGCTTTCAGCAAATTTGATTGATCATTAATTACTTAAGATTAAATAAACCACAAGCTGTTCACAAAAACACCCATAAGTTCTATTGTTTTAGTGAAACATTTGGAGTTTATAAACAGCTTTTTCTTTAAAGGACAATATCTGCCACTCTATTTAGAGTTTAGAAAGGGTAACATAAGTTAGCTAGGCAGAAATTGTCTTTCCACAGGGATTATTGATCTAGCACCGAGTACATATTTTGATGCAACTCTTCAAATTAATAACAATATTAAACTGATGAGCTTTTGGCACTGAAAGGGAAGGGACAAGAAGCACAGTTCTGCCAAGTAAGCAAAAAACTTTCCATTTCTTCCTATTACTGTGAGTAGCAAAGAGCTCCCAAAGGTAACCCTATCCTCCCTCAGGGGAGCAGGAACAAAAGCACATGGCAGTGGAACACTCAGCATGTAGAAAGGAAATACCAAATTCACAAGAGATTAATCAAGGGGACAGCATGGCAGGAGCTAACTGGCTTTTACTCAGTTTACCCAGGCAGGGGCTTGCTCCCATTTGGAAAGCTGAGCTTTGCTGAGCACAGACAGATCTCTGTCCATGGTCACAAGGATACACCACACTTGGTAAGGGCAGTTAATCTGTCATCTAACAATGATAAAAGCTAAAGTGCTTTTGGCTCAGGTTAAAGAGCTTCTTCTACCCAGAACCCTTCATTTCAGACATTATTCCACGGATTAGCAGTAAAAGCAGTACTTACTGTAATAACTGGTCCAAGAAATCAACACATGGAAAGAAAGAGACACAGTGCTTTAGTGAGAAAAGACTGTAGAGCAACCATTGCCCTCCTCCCACTCTCAGCCAAACAGGGACAGCTTCAGCTTCCCAGGTACCTCTGAGGGAAAAGACATGGAAATTGATAAAACCCAGCTAACTTCACCCACTTCTCTGGAAATTCTCAGACTGGGAGAAACCCAGAGGAGCAGCAATTAATTATGCACAGCCACTTGTGCTCCCTGGCCTGCAGCCAGCTGGATGAGAAGATGGAATAAGTATGTTCAGCTGACAGCATTTTACCAATCCTTTCTCAGCTTGCAGATAAGGAATCTCTCCCTAGTTCCAAAGGAAACCCATGCTGGATTTCAGGCCAGTGCAGCCCTGCCTGGAGTAACCAGACCCTCTGCATCTCTGCTGCTCTGGTAACTGAACTCCCTGGACACCCAGGCTCAATTATTCAACACAGAAAAGCAATTAAAGATCCTGTAACAGTCAGCATCTGCTCTACCTGAGCAA
Source organism: Aegithalos caudatus (assembly GCA_013389925.1). Lineage (NCBI taxonomy): Eukaryota > Metazoa > Chordata > Aves > Passeriformes > Aegithalidae > Aegithalos > Aegithalos caudatus. The sequence goes on along the minus strand of WEIU01007392.1, from coordinate 104,716 downwards.
TTCTACTCAAGCAGAAGGAAGTTTGAAGCTGGAGGTGAAGTTCTCTGGTCTGTTCTGAAGTCTAACATCAGGGCTTGATTAAGGAGCAATTTGGTTTTAAAGGTATTGTTACAATTTTTGAGTTTCCAAGCCAGCATCCTGGAGACAGTTCCATCCCAAATCACCTGCCATGCACATCCAGCTGCCTTAATTACCACTGCTGGGCTTGGACTGTTCTAAACCCCCAGCATGTGAAAATTGCTTTTTACAGCAATTTTACAGAAAGCCAATTATTTAGACTGACATGTTGGGCTGGAGGGAAAGAACAAGAAGGCAGAGCTGAGGCTAATTTTTCAAAGGCTCAACTCCATCTCAAAGAACATTTCATTATTTCTGCAAGAAGGAAATTGGTTTTTTTCCCTGCTAGTCCCAACAAAATACTGAATAAACCAGTGATAATTATAAACCAGGGCCTTCCCACCTTGCCATGACTGTGTGCTGTGACTATGCAGCTGCCTCAAAACAGGTTCCTTCACCTCCTTAACTTCTTCCCTGTGGGGAAACTCCTCATTTGTAAAGAAACAAATTAATCTCTTCAGAAATGTCCACTCAAACTTCAAGGCTCAGCTTGCTACAAATTAGGACCTGCCTCTTGAGGCATTACAGCAGCAACTCCTACACGTTTCAAATGCAGTTATAACTTCTCAGTTTCTTGACATTTGGCCACAGGCCATGGTTACACTCAGAGTGGAACACACATCAAATTGCTTTTCTAAAAACATTTAAGTGACATTAATATTTAAGTCAGACTGCAGAGAACACTGTTCCCCTTGGCACCAGCCCACAGGTACAACTATGAGACAATCCTCGCTTCATTTTTACTGCACAAGTTGTGAAAGCATACAATAACAACAACATCACTTACAGTTTATACTCTCAAAGGTGCTAAGCAAGGCTTCCATTCAAAGTACATAAAAACAACATATTACAGCACAAAGAAGTGTGCAGAACTGCAGAAAGTTGTAAGCTAGGCATTTATATTCCCTCCATCTCCAGTACTACTCTGCTAATGGCCCATAATACGCATATTAATTGAGCTTCTCAGAGGAGATATAGGGAAATGTAAGAAGGATGAACCAATATCATTAAAAAAAAATACCACGAGGCACAATTAAGTAAAAGCACAGCTTTATTCCAGTTTAGAAGGCTCTGTGAACAAGCAAGCAGTGCCTCAGGGAGAGCACAGCAACACCACCTCAGACAGGAGAGCACAGGCAGCAACTCCTACACTCAGGTTTAGTTCCTGCTGGGACCCTGGCTCTCAAATTTCAGATTCTTGAGAGAGGCCTGAAAGCCTGGCTGCTCTAAGCCAGCACAGCCTTTCCTGCTGCCCAAAGATTCACAGCAGGGCATCCAAGACTCCTCATACCCAACCAAAACACCTGAGAGCATCCAAAGGAAAATGGGAACACCCAAAGCAGCCCCACAACACATCCAAGGGTTCTCTCTCACATCCAAGGGTTCTCTCACATCCATGGGTTCTCTCTCACATCCAAGGGTTCTCTCACATCTAAAGGTTCTCTCTCACATCCAAGGGCTCTCCCCTCCTGCCCAATCCCAGCCAAGAGAAGGTTTCAGCAACTTTTCCAAGCTCCTCTTGCTTCATGTCAGGCTGGCAGATTCTCTAAACAGATTTATCAGCCTCCGCATCAGAACTGCCTTCTGCTCCAACCCCCACAACAAAGCACTTTTTATCTCATATTATGTTGCTGTTTATTACAGTTGAGTGTTTTTTTTGGCTTTGTTATCATTTCTAGTGTATCAAAATCTGAAATTTCTTTGATTGTGTTGAAAAGTCTTGTACTTGATTTTAGTATTCCTTGTTTTCCACTTTGGTAGAATTTTATTAGTGTGTAACTGAAGGATAAGCAGCTTAAGAATAACAAAAGCCATACCTTTGTTTCAGAAATTGGTGAAGAAGGAAGAGGAGGTGGAGGATACAGCCAGGCATTTAAATCAGCTCAGTGGGCTTAACATGGAAATAAGCTAGACATTTACTAACTAATTTAAGTAACATGCAGCAAGAAAACTGCATAAAACTTAGAAAGGCTGCAAACAACTTTGTTTCCACATCTTCTGTGAGACATTAAAAATTTATTCTAAAGTTGATGGCAGTATCTGAATTTTGTATTTGAAATATCCATTCCACTAGACATTTCACAGACTGAAGTAACACTATCCTCTCCCACTGCAGAGCTTTTTCCTTCTTTTAAAGCTTCATTTAAAATTCACTTAAGCAAATTGTTAAAAAAGGGGGTTTTAGATATTGAGTTTTAAGAACAGTTGGAATTTTTAAGTGCCTCATTCCCATAGCAACTGTACCACTACCAACTAGCAGAAAATGTATCCTTCAGAGATACAAACAGCACAAAACGCTGCCAAAACCACCACATGAGTTTGGAGGCAAAGTCAAATTTTCAGTTTACAGCAGTGAAGACCAGAGAAGCTGTTAAACACCATGCCTGGTAACTTCAGTAAGTAAATACTAACCACTCCTGTGGAAAATGGGTTTGACATTATTTCAGCACTTTACACAGCTCCTAGAGCCTCACCCCTGCCTTTTCAGATGGATTCACTTCAACTGCAGCATTCCCTGTCCAACATCACTGACCTAAGACCTGCAAGTGAGCAAATCCCCAACACTTAACACTTGTTCCCTTCACCTGCACTAAGCAAGAGGCAGCTGAGAGCTGCCCTGCTCCCCTCTTGCATCTTCCACTTTTTCACACCTGGCTACGCTGCACTTGAGCACACAAAATCACCCCTCATGTATTTATTTCATCAGTGTTACACAGCTATGCCTTCAGAAAGAATAACATATTTCTTGGTCTGTTCTTTTCCTCTCATAGAGGAAGGTCACTCATTAGCAGCACATCAGACAAGGGCAGTTCTTTTAACTCAGAACTGTATTTTGCTTTTCCTGACCACACAAAGGGTTCAGAGAACAGAAATCCAAGATGAAACAGCTTCTCTACTGGTTGCATCTTTCCTTATACCCTCCTCTACCTTTTCCCCCTGCCCCCAGAAAACAGAAAGGGAGAATCCAGAGTCCTTCCTCAGGCACTCACCAGTTCTGCAGTAAGGATAGGCATTCCATGCTTTTTCATGTATATTCAGAGCTCCTTCAGGGGCCAGCATTCTCACAAATGTTGGCACTTTGCTGCAAAATTTGGAAAGAGGAAGAAAGGCATTGATAAGGCCTACATGGAATGAGAACTGAGACAGGCAGGACATCACCTGGAATGCAAACACTAGAGATTTGCACAGTTCTGGAATTGGTAGGGCTCTCCCCAGCCCCAGTACAATGGTTTCCAGAAATACTAAATCAGACATGTTAATATAAATATTCTTTACATAATGAAAGATAAAACAAATTAAAAAATAAAAAAAAAAAAAGAGGCTGAAAGCAGGTTGAAATCTAGAAGGTGTTTTGCTCTTTAGCCAAATTCAAGTATGAAAATACTGGGTGGCAGGATCAGACTTGCTCTGAAAAGCTCAAAACCAGATTTTCTTGGGACAACAGCCACGTTTTCAGGGGAGGGTGGGTGTCCCAGTGATGCTCACTGCCAGGTGCTGTTACACTCCTGCCTCACCTCTGCATCTTTCAGCCTTGACATAATCTGTGATTTACAGTTCCTGCAACCCCCAGTGCATCTTCCTCTGGTTCCTCTTGCCCAAGTGTGGGAATGAAATGGTTTATTAGTGTGTAACTAATAAATACCTCTGTAGGTGGTAGATCTTGTGTGTGTACTGCCCACGCTCCCCATCTCTCTCGTAGGGTTCGTTCACCAGGACTTCCACTCCTTCACCTCCACCAGTTTCATTTTTACTGGCTTCTGCCACGGAATACAGCTGCCCCACTTGATACTGCAGAAGTTAAAGACACATTATTACTGTGGCTATAATTTAGCTGAAGTAATAACTTTGCCAGAAGAAGCCAAGGACAAATTTATTACCCGGGGAGAGGGCAGAGAAAAGGACATCCACTTGTATGGGCAGATAAGCAGCTCATTTAATTTCATTTGAGATAGAATGCTTGAGTGGTAGTTAAGAGGAAAGCACTGCCAGTAAGACAGTTACCTTTAACCCTTCAATCTCAAGCTGCAAAACAACACAGAATCAGGAGAAAGCAGGAAAGATGAAAGGAGCATCAGAAAGTAAGAAAACACAGATGACCCCAGCCATACCACAGCAACAAAATCCACTGGGTTTCATTCTTTTTGGCACACAGCTGTCCCCAAAAACTTGAGAATAATGCACTATCAATCCTGAATCAACAAGCACACACTGCTGCCATCCAGGAGTCCCAAAGAAATTCATATCAAGCTTTTTTTAAAATGCAGGGTAAGTGGGAAAAACTTCCTAAGGGAGACAGAAGATAAAGGGTACTTGCACCACCTGATTTAAGTGCTTCAAGAAACAAACTTGTTAAATGGGCACAGCTTAGGAGCCCCTGAAGGTCAAAGATGAGCATCCCCCATGTGCAGTTCAAACAACTGAGTGTGAAGCCTGAAGTAAAGAGGGCATTTCATTTATTTAATGAAATAACTGAGCCAGTGTCCCAAATGACCAGTTGATCCATGTTGTCACTGCTCCCACTATTATTTTTCCTATTATCTGTGGTTTGGGTTGTGTTGTTTTTTCTCTGTATCACACTTCCTCTTAGCCACAAGCTGAAACCACTACCAGGGAGAGCACAGAATTTCAACATACAGTAAAATTCTTACCCTAAAATCATTTCTCAGTCTCTTACAGACACTCACTTGGCAGCATTATTTCCCAGAAATCACTTAAAGTGCTTGGTACTACACAATTTCTTTCATAAGAGGTATTCACAAATGTTTCCTAGGGCAGAGCAAGGGAAAAATCAAGAAAATGAATAGAGAACATTCTCCTCTGCAGAAGATGTAAAGTTTATTACACTCTTTGCCTCTTGTAGCTGAAAAAAGGGGATGCAGAGCTCAAAAAAAAAAACCATGATCAAATGAAGAATATTCACACAGGTCTCTCTGAGGCAAAGTTAGATGAGCAAAGTTTGAGGATAAAGAAGCTAAACCACTGAGTTAAAAGGAAGAGTTCTAACTTATCAGAGTTAAGTCTTCAGAACACTTAAGTGAGCAAAACAGCAACTGTTGCCAAAAGCACAGTACAGGGAGGCAATGTGAAAGGGTAAACCATAAAGTGTTTGGCACCAGAAGTACAATGATTAAAACAAAACCACCCCACAACCACCAACCCCTCCCCCAAAATTCCATAACATAACTCCAAAGCAATGGAACACTGTTCAGGCCATCTCCCTTTTCCAAAGCATAAGGCTCTGCATCAGAAACAGGAATAGCACTTCTGAAACCCAGCCTGGAAAAGCAGAATACTGCTCAGAGCTGAGAACCCAGAAATACTTCATTGGGCTGGAACATCTTCTGCAACGAAGGAAGATTTCTACACTTGTTAACATTTGTTGTCAGAGCATCCAAAATAACAACAGTACCCAAAGCTTTCTGGTACTTTGTGCCATCTGGTGCCAACAAAGGCCAAGGAAATATTTATTCTTGCTGGAAGAATAGATGGAAGCCAGAGTAACAAGGCTAATGTGGGGCAAAACAAAAATCAGACCATTTTCAAGCCAAGAGCAGCAGCTCTGCTGGATCTCTCCAGAAGATCCTGGCCCAGGTTACATGAGCAGCCCTCACTTGGCTGGACAGTTCCTGCAGTGTCACAGCAGCTTGGGTTTCAGTCTGGATTTTGGGCTGCAATATAAGTCTCTGACTTCTGACATTTCACACACCACACTGCTTTCCTTCTGACTCCCTACATATGACCCACACAAAGCAGAACACTCACCTCCCTCCAGAAGAGGAAAACATGAGAGTTGTGAAACCTTAGAAGCAAAGTTGCTTTAGCAGAGTAAGAGGCACACAAATACTCAGAGAACAGAGTTTATTATGAGTTTGGTAACTACAGGATTACAGGGGAGGAATGAATGGCTTTGACTGCTTTGCAGCAAGTCCCAGCACAGAGCTCCAGGAGCACAAACTAATTCCTCTTAGTGACAGCCTCTCATTCATTCCTTCTCCCTTTCAAATACTTGGGTCAAAGTTCAGACACTAAGAAGATAAACCCTTTGGTTTAACATCTCCACCATTTAAACTTCCCTGTTATTTCTGAGCCTTTAATCGCATTGATAAGAGAGGAAAAGGCCCAAATAAAACTGTCCCAATGAGCAAATCCCACATAATTCTCCCTGCCAAGGTAAACAGAGAAAAAGATTTGGGCTCTATGAATCTGGACTCCAGACAGACCTGAAAGCTCCAAAAAACTCCTCTTCTGCAGGAAGTCATCCCTCTTGCTCTGTGCCAAACACCCCTTACACAGCTGAGAGAATATCTTCATTGCACCCAATTTCCTCCAGCAGGCCTGATCTCAACACAAACCATCTTCAAGAGCAGTTGTTTTCCTCAAAGCCGCTTTGAAGGCAATTAATAAGATTCCTGTGTGTTTGGCAAGCTCCTTGCCATGTGAAAGGAACAAAGAGGCAGCACAGAATGTGTACACACAGCTCTAATCCATAGCAGCACTTCAGTGGCAGCTGGCAGAGACACCCACACGAGTCCACGCTCCCCAAGCTGGCACCTGATGCTGGTCAGGGAATGGGAGCAAAGCCTGGCACCCAACACTCAACAAGGAGATTTCCCTTTGCTCCCCACAGTGGGACAAGGGAGAAACCAACACAGCAGTGCAGCTTGCAGCCTGCACTTGAGCAGGACCACGTTTTGGCAGGGTTTCCATGCAGAAGACAGACTGCTACAGTCTAACTCCTACATGCCAGCTTTCGAGTTTTAGTCATCGCCTGGGCTTCTCTTGCACTCTTTGGTTCCCATCTTGGCTAACTAAGCAGCACTGAGCTCTGTGTTGATTAAGTCACAGCTCTCTAATGCCTTCCTGATCACTAGTTTTCTTTTGAATTCCATATTATTGGTTAAGATCCATTTGTTAAGGGTGGAGACTGAACACAGAATGCCTGGTAAGTCACAGAACCTCACAGAAGACTCCTTCAACCCTTTCATGATGTCTCAAAGTTACAATTCACTTCATTCCCTATCTTACACACTAGCATCAGACTTTTGCCAACAATCTGCATGCAGAAGGTGTGAACTCTTAAGCTTTTTCAGCAAAAATCAGTCCTATAAAAATGAAATCAAAAGTCCTCCTGCTAGCCAGAGATGCTTCACGAGCAGCTACACAGTCAAGAGCAGTATCAAGTCTCCAGAGCCCTATTTAAGAGTTTTGTACACAAGGAAATCCTTGAAAGCAATGAAGGTTTAACAGCTGGTTTGTAGAAGAGACAGCAGTGCAGTGACCAAGTGATTCACAATGTGTCAGCATCTTTGCACACAGGGGGATGAGGGGTAAGAGGATGAGGCAATAAACAGAGCAGCAGTCATCCTCTGAGTCAATACTGGAAATAACCTTTCTTTTTAAGCACACCCAGGTACATAGGCAAAAGTAAGTGAACTTTAGAACCCTCTGTGCTCAGGGAACTGGCTCCTGAAATCTGCACTACCACAGGAAGAACACCAGACCTTGGAAAGGGACATCACTCATGGGACACAGTGACAGTGCACAAGCTTGGGCAGAAATTCCATTTGCTCAGGTTGGGGGTTTCTCCACAAGGCAAGCACTGGACCCAGAGTACAGCAATTCACCTTCCTGAAACAGACAATCCCAGGGCACCCTCACACAAGGAGGTTGCCAGAGACTGACAGATTTATCTGCAGCCCAAACCCTCTGTTTTCCACACAGGCACTTCACACACAAGGCTCTGAACACCCAGGGATGAGAGCACAGCCAGGGACTCACTTTAACTGGATGAAGGCTAATCCCAGTATCAGAGAACTTAGGAAAACCCATGTTGGGTTCCATCCAGTCTAACCCCCTCAAAGAAACACTCTGTATTTCTATTTACACAGCTTGATACTAAGGAGCCATATCACTACAAGGCAGGGTTCCTGTTATTCAGGAAGGTCCTTGCTGTCCCTTGAGCTCGAGTAACTTGCCATTCACCCACAGCTTTCTCTAACCTGCAAGTTTGCATCATTTGCTTCCTTGATAAAGCTGATCATGTTACTCCTTCCTTTGTCAAGCACTTGCTCTTGTGAGTGTCACTCAGACACCATAAAAGATCCAAACTTCCCTGCTCTCATACTTCAGTCTGACTTCTGTTAAAACTGCTTGAAACAGATCCAGGCAGGAAACATAAAAGCTACAGGTAGGGAGCAAGCAACAGACAGAACTTCTGGCATTAACAACCTTGTTCTTGCACTAACGGAGAGCACAGATCTAAACCCACTCTGATCAGAGGTCTGGGCTTTCTGTCAGCATCTGATACCTGGCACAGCAGACTGAGCCACAGGGACAAGAAACTCCACTAAGACATTGCTTTTGTTTTACTAGCCAGTCTGGTGGCTGCAGGAATGCACTCCATGAAGTTCTAAACTCTGTTCTGTCAGAAGAGTGAGGGTTATAAAAGGGATGTGCTTAAAAAAGTGCTACCACGAGCCAGCCCACCACTGTCTACGCCACAGTAGCTGCTATATTCAGAGGAAAGAAAAATGAACAAGAGTGCTGTTATCATCACAGCTCTCCCTAAGAGTTAGAACAAGGCCTTGATCAGAGTTCACAAACCCAAGGCTTACAGCCAAGGATCACAAGGAAAAAATAAAACACATCCAGAAGAAGGAATCTGCTTTGGAAGTGCTATTGACTCAGTCATTTCAATTTCTACCTTGTTAGTATAAAGATTAAAAAATTCAAAACATTCATATGGTTAGATTGCCTGCAAGAGTGGAGTTCAAGGCAGGAGGGAGGAAGGAAAGGCAAGCTGCAAATCAGAGGAAACAGGAGGGAAACAGCCACAGAGTCTGCACAGCTATTCCATGGTCTGTTCAAAAGAAATTACATTTCTTCTCTCATTTCAGCTTTACCTAAACAGACAGAAAATTTTCTCTACATAACAGCTAAATAGCACAGGTCTAAAAAAGTCCTTTTGCTATATGAGGCTCCTAAGTCACAAGTAATTCTTGATCTTTGCCTAAGAGTTTAAAACAAGAGTTCCAGCAAAACAGTTTAAAAGTTAACTTGAATTTGTATTAAAGCTTCCCCTTCATGTTAAAAAAAATAGAAAAGAACAATAGTACTAATCAAAAGGAAAACTGCACTTGAAAACAGCCTTGACAACTCAAGATTTATAATCAGCATATCTGAAAGTATTTTATAAGAGAGATGATTGGTACCCTCAGACTTAATACAATTATTTGGTTAAAATGATGGTGAATGAGTAACAGCTCCCAGGGGCTCCTGAAGACAGCTTGCATTTTCCAGTTTTTGTTCATGCTTTGATCACAGGTTTATTTACAGTCCTAAAGCAAGGAAGCAAGAAGCACAGAACTCACCTCCTCCACAGACACGGGCAGGATAACGCGGCTGCAAGGGAACACAGAGACAGAAATTAGCAAATATCCCTGCAGCCCCAAAGCTCCCACATTCCTCACAGCAATGGCTGCACAGCTCTCCTCTCCCCAGCACTCCTTAGGCCAAAGACTATTTATATAACTACTTCAAAGAGAACCAATACATCATAGAACATAATCATGAAATAATAAACCCTGTCCTAAAAGTCTGTAATTCAACTGGTGATACCTCACTGGCCTACAAACCTACACACTGGTGATCCCTCTCACTCCATCCTTTCAGCAATCCCATCTTCTATTCCTCATCAAGCTGCTGGGGAGCTTTCTGTGGGCCTCAGCAGTTCTGCAGAGATCTGCAATAGCCACAAGGCACTGCACGATTTGCTCACATGTCCCACAGCAGCAGGAAACAGCAGAGGAGAGGTTTCCTCTGAGCTGGCTGCCAAGGAAGCTGCTGCCACTGCTTTAAATCAGTCTCTTTTAAAAAAATGTGGTTTCCTGAATGCTTCTGAGAATCAACTGACTGGACAACACAGCAAAAACTGCCTGAAGTCACAGATTTCTTTTGGAAAAGAATCGTTTTAAAGCTGACAGAAATACAGGCTTCTCCAAAGCTGGATCTGTGTTTGATTTCTGCTTTCAGCAAGGATGATATTGAACAAGGAACCAAAGCAAGGAAATGGATATGGCTACCATGGGCAGAAGAATTCCCAATTCTTTGAGAATTAGTCTCAAAGAAACTAGGACACAATCAGGAAAAAATGCCATCTGTATTAATAAACAGACTTTGAAAAAGCAATAGTGGTGAAAATATATATTTTTTTTTACACTTTACTAAAAGAACAAACTGCAATAGGGGCAAAAGATTACAGATTATGCAAGATTACTTGTGACAGCAACACTTTATGCTGACTGCAAAGTACTGCAGAAATAACTACTGAGAACTGCAAATGAAGTTCAGTGTCAATTAAAAAAAAAGAATACTGCACTATAGGCACTTGTTTTCATTAAACACATGGGGTTAATGAGCCCTAAGTTAGTTATTGCCAATATCTTGTGCCTTTATGTAAAAGCAGCAGGAAACATCAGCTCAGTGGCAATTCAAAAGTAAATCCAATATTAGAAACTGGAACAGCATACAGACACAGGCACAAAAAAGACAATTTTGTCACTAGAATCTCCCGTGTATCAACATCTTGAATATTGCACACAGTCCTGGTCACATTATCTCCAAGAGGATACAGAACAAGTGAAGAAAGTGAAAAAAAGATGATTTGAGATGGGGAAAAGCTTCTGTGTGAGAAGAAAGCAGTTAAGACTTTGCCTTTCTTGGGAGAAAAACCAGTTAAAAATTCAGGTATGGAAGAGTTTCAGAGACCATAAATGATGCAAAAAAGTGAATGGAAAAGGAACAGTGACTGTTCTACAACAGAACAAATTTCAGACCAAATCACGTGTGCTTCTTTACATCATGTCTACTGAAGACATGGCATTCCTTGCCAAACATAGGAAGTAAAAGCAATTTTTAAATGGGATTTGATCAATTAATGGAAATGCATACGCCACTTGCTGGTAGGATACACTGCACTGTAATTGTTTTACTCACTGTTACATATTGTTTCCTGAAAATACCTGCTGAAAGGCAAGAGGGAAGAGGACCAACACCGCTATGATGCAGGGGAGGATTAAAAAAAAAGGATTTTCACAGGTAGATCTTGCCACTGAGCATGATGTTGGGTTAGTTAACTGGATAAAAGTGCAATAAGAATGAAAAGAGGGGCTGGATGATAAATGAAAGTGAAAGACCAAGAAACTATCCCTTTGGAATGGAGTTTTTCTTCAGAAAACCTGGTGTAAAACATTGCTGTGAGCACATGAAATTCCATTTAGGAAACCAGAAGGCACTAAATCTGAATTATCATCTTAAAGCCCACTGGAGAGACAGAAACACAAACAAGATCAATGGTTTACAGTTCACTCAGCCCAGCAAACCAAGAGTGGGCTGCACAGCTCTCCTCTAGTTCAGTGTCAATTAAAAGGAGGAGAAGGGAAGACTCCTCAAGAGGATCTTGAGGAAAAGCTTTGCAGGAGCAGCAATGGGAACAAAGACTCCTAACTTTAGGACAGAACTTGCTCAATTTATGAGAAATTATATGATGTGATTGGCCTGAAAATGGTGAGGAACATCTAAGATCCCTGTTAGATTAAAATCTGCCTGAAATGCCAGCAAAGGGAAGTACAGCTGCAGGGAAGGTCAGTGGCATTATCGTCACTTCACAGGAAAGGGAACTCAGTCTCCACACTCTGATTCTCCTCAAGGTCTTCTGAGGCACTTTAAATCAAAATAAGGACAGCAAACAAGACTCCAGCCAGCACTTACAAACCCTGACACCAAAAAAATGCAAACAAATGAAGGAAATCCATGCAGCTTATCTGCAGCACGGATGGATAGAAATGCAAGATAAGTCTGAAAGTCTGACAGGACACCAAATGAAAGTGTTAAAGTCATCACTGCATAACCATCAGGACAAGAAGCTGCAGAGAAATTATGATACAGACTTATCTGATAATAAAATGTGACATCAGGTTTTTGTTATATCGCTCTATTTCTGTACCAGCTCCTAAAATACTTACAAGGCACATAATAAAACCCATCTGATTTACTAGGGAGAGTGTGACAAGGGGTCACAGAGATGGAAGAATAATCTGCTCAGATGAGATGAAGTTACAGATCATTTAGATTTTTACTGTCTATGGTAGGAAGGCAGTAATTACCTGCATGAAACCAGAACTAACATAAGTAACAGCAAAGCATTTCAAATAGCCAGCTCACACCAAAACAAGTGGTTTCAATATGCCTTAAATAACTGCTTCCTGGAACATGAGATTTCATCAAAAGCTGTCTCAAATAGGATGTAAATTGGGCAACTTGGACCTACAACATCAAGAATATTTAAATCTGAGCCAATACAGTGACACAACTCAGAATGTGCAACTGTCAGAGGTGGCTGGGAATCTCAGAAAGTCGAAAATAAATGTTGATTTGGAAAGCCCAGTAGCAACCTTGACTGTCCTTAAAGCAACATTTGCCTTACTAAGGGCAAAACAAAGGGAAGAAAATAAACAGTATAATGGCAACACTAAAAAGGTTTAGTGACCCTTTTGAAAACACAAATGTAAAAGGAAACCAATGTAGTAATTCTGGCCTTTTAACCTTTACTCTTAACATTTACACTTCACACCTTGTTTCTGGAACAGGCAGTGTGAAAGACCAGTAGGCAGGCTGATATGGTGAGGCAAATAACATTGAGTAAAACGACTTTTGGAAGTGATAGTCACGAAAATGAACTGCTCCCACTGTCAGAAATCTGAAAATTCTAAGTACATATGTCCTCACTTTACAGCACAGCTCAGTGACAATGAGCTTTACTGTGGTACAGGGCAAGGGATTGTGAGCAGAAGCATGAAAAAGATACACAATAACCCAGCCAAGGTGCTGTAAGGGGGAAAGTAGTAAATTCATAGGAAAATATCAACAAAACAGATGTTGTAGAAGGAGTTAATTATCTTTTCATGCACCTGAAACTAAGCACTTAGCCCAGGTTTCTGCCTGCTATCCAGTTTAATACCACAGAAGGTAATGGTGTTTTTGTGTTACTAAGAGAAGCTCTACTGCTGCTCCTGAATTCTATACTCCCATTGTTTGGATAAAAATAGCAGGGGTTTAAGGATTGGGGGGAAAAGAAAAACAGTTAATCAAGTTTAAAGACAAGTACAAGGATCAGCACAACCCTCAACATAGTTTTAATATTTAAATCCACACCATGGTCCATAATCTTGCAAAGTAATTCCTGTAAGGAGGACACAGTCATGTAGGTAAACGTGTCTAAGAGAAGACCTGAAAACCCACTTTATCACAGGGCTCTTTTATAAGGGGAGAAAGAAAAAACAAACAGAAAGCCTCTTCCATCAGCCAAAAGAAGTTTAAAATGACGGAATGCACTCAACGTGAGAATGCACTTGAGTTAACCTTAAGAATTCAGGAAAGAACTATGTGCAGAGTACGCTCAGCTTTGGAGACACCCAGCCAAAGTGCACCGGTCCAAGAGTATATTCCACATTAGCAAGCACAAAGCTGCTGAACCAAGGACTGTGACAAGCAACGTGACTAAGAGCTACACACCCTCACGTCCAGCCACTTTTCCACCCCTTCATCCCCATCACGGGGCAGGACAACCGCAGCAGCCTCACGGTCAGTGAAGAACCCCAAGGTGAGGCTTCCACACACAAAAATATTTTGGAGCTACCTCATATCTGACATTCTTGGGAGTCTCTCCTTGGAGATTACACGGCCAAAAAGGCGGCTGGGGACCAAAGCCAGGCTCGACGCTTGGCTCTGTTACACCGAGCAGGGGGCAAGACGCCCCTGCCTCCCTCAGACCTCCCACAGAAACCCCCGGGACTGAGCCGGCTCCCGGCTCGGCCCTCGGGCACCGCCAACACCCACCCCGCACAGCCGGTGCGG
>WEIU01007392.1:56184-83834 GCA_013389925.1 Aegithalos caudatus | reverse complement strand
CATCCACGTTGTAGAAGGCTCCTAGAACAGCCAAAGTGGCAGCATTTTGGTCAGTCACAGTAACCTGGTGTTCAGCAGCTCGGTGACCATTATCATACCAAGGTAAATAAGCTATGGCTAAAGGAAAAATGACATCACCACATCACCCTGCCAATATGTCCACAGGATCCAGTTACCAGACACAAAGGAGTGTTCTGCACTCTTGGTTCTTTTCACCAGCAGGTCAGCCCACGGCACGCGAACACCAAGGTATCTGAAGCCACAGAACTCAGCTTCAAGAAGCTTCTCCACTTTACTGAACACACATTGCTGCTCCCCTCCCAGGGTCATGTCAGGGGGGAAGAAGAGGCAAAAGGCAACAAGTCTCAAAGCACTTCATCGGTAAACAAGATCCAATTCTTATCTCAGAGGCTCCAGGACTGCAGACAGTTTAAAACACATACAGGTGAGTTTGTGAACCGGGAAGAAGAGGAATTCCAGACCTCTCAAGGCTTGGTCTAGGACCAGCAGTCCACTATAGGCTCTTCATTTCAGTGTGGAAGGCAGATCCATTGCTCACAGTCTGTGTCATTTGCAGTAATAAAAGGTTTGGGAGCTGTCAGTGCTAGCAGCCAACATTTAGCAATACACTGAAGCTGTGCTCATACACATAGGAATAAAAACCCCTTCCCTGCCTCACAAACAGGGATATGTCTGGAGGAACAGTAAAACCACTGGGTCCAGCTACACATCAAGCAGAAAGACCATTATGAAGCCTTGGGGAGGGAGGAGAGTGCAGCTTGCATCCGAGACTGTGTCAGCCAAGTTTGGGGGAAGAAGGGGAGAAAACAGACTGCAGTGTGTTACATTTGCAAACTCACATTATGGTCTGTCTTCCCTCTTCCCCAGTCCCTCTATTCCTTCTCTCCCCAGTTGCCTATGCAAACTCTCTGCTGCTGGAGAGTGTGATCAGGGGATAATTTAAGACACAGTATCTGTGTAGCCTTTATAAAAAGGAAAAGTGTCCCGTGTTTTGGAGTAAGGAGTGGGAAGTCTCCTCCTGCCACATATCTGAGGAAATCTCAGTCTTCATGTCCAGCCCTCACTCCAGTGACGAGCAAGGGCTGGCAGAGCCAGGGGAGAAAAGTCCCGGCTTACAACCACAGGTAGAACCCACAGATGTGGTAGGAACTTGTACAGGGGAGGTTGTACGTGAAGCACCAGTTTAAACAAAGGCTTCCTCAGTGGGAGTGCCATTGATTTTGAAGAAAAGTTTGGCATCTTCCATCTTCTGCTTTCTTTCTCTCTCTAGCCTGCGCCTGTAGCAGACCAGGTAGATTGGGAGGCAGAAACCCAGGAGGCTCATGCCAAGCAAGCCAACATTCACCTGCAGGAGGAAAGCAAACCAAAATTAGGCTGGTTAGGAGAAGACAACAACCCAGTCACGCATGCAGCAGTGTCAGAGCCCAGCCCACATCACCCAGCTGTGGGCAAACCAGGAGACGCCCTGCTCCGTGTGCTGGCAACATCCTGCACTCTGTTTTTGTATTTACACTCCCGTGCCCAGAGCACCTTGTGTGTACAAGCTGAATGCTGCAAGAGTTTGTTGCTCTGGATTATGGCTGTGGGTGTCTTGTTCCACAAAACAGGCTTTGAGCTGCAGGTGTTTCACACCAAGTTTGTTGATTGAAAAGCAACAGGCACACGTAGCCTAGAGACCAGAATTCCCCCCAAGACCACCCATGTCATGATTTTATTGAGCTTCCCAGACTCTTAGCAAGACACCACATTAGGCCTGCCCTCAACAGCCATTTGGCTTTTTGGACATTAGTATCAACAATCCAAAATTTACTGGTAATTGGAGCTCATAGTTCTCAAGTGTCAGAGTGTTTTTCCTCAATTTTGAGGTCACACTCACCCATTTTAACCTGACAGATTCTGATTCACCACATAAATTGTCTTAGTGGAAAGCATTCCCTTCCTCCCTTTCCATACACCATAAGGATTACTGGCTTTCCTGCCCAGGGACTCATTACTCACACAGGGAAAGGTCTCCTGGACAGCACCAAGGTAACAGCAGACTGAGGGACACATAAAATTACAGCTGTTTTTAACCTTGGTCCATGCACAGGAGTCTTTTTCTTTTCTCCCAAGAAATGAGCCAAAAATCATCTTAACCCCCAAGCTTTCCCATCAAAGCTGAGAAGAACTTGCCCAGAGGGGGTCTCCTTTCAAAGGTCCTGTCAGTGCCATGAAGAGAGGCTGCTGCAGGAGGGCAAAGAGGGCACTGATCAACGACTGCAGCCCTGTCAAGCTGCCAAACTGAGTCGAGGGGTATCTGTCAACAAAGAAAGCAACAGCATTATTATGTGTCACCTTGACTGTTCACATCACCCAGGTGAGATGACATTCCCAGCCCGGTAACAACACAGACCAACGTGAGAGCACAGTCCCAAGAGAGGCATAACGTGCAGAACTCCCTCCTGCACTGTGTAACCATTTTATAGGGTATTTACAGACACCCTGTGGTGTGCACAGTGCCCTCAAGAGCAGAATGGAACTGGTGCCAAGGCTGGAGCCTTCCTCTTCAGACTATTCTCATCCTGAGCTCTCAAACTTTAGTAATATCAGACAGAGCATTTGTTTTTTGTTTTGCAGCTCTACTGTGGGCAGATTGAAGTGCTTATACAGCTCCTGCTCCTATTGCACAGGGAGCAGTGTGTAGATATTTACAAGTTAAAAGCAGGGCCTCTTTATCCAGATGACAACACTTGTGGCTGAGCAATCATTTTCATCTGGTCATAACAATTTGCTCCCTTTGGAATTGAGTGAAACCTGCACAACAGGTTAGTGTTTTCCTTTTTAGAGGACAAGTCTGATCCTATGTCAAACTAAACAACACTGTTGACTGGCAAGTGCTGGTATCAGATAATATTAATGGAAAAATAAATTTCAGGAATCATCTAACATCTTTCTCTTTCCATGACTGAGCAGTATTAAAAAACACTCAGGTTATGCTAAACTTGGAAAGAAAGAAGCAAATCAAAACCTTCAAATATTCAGAAAAGTCATAGTGTAAGCAAAAATACCTCAACTCCAGGAAGTTCCAGAGTTGCAATGGTCAAATAGGATTACTTTACAAGTAAAGTAATCTGTACTGCAACATACATTTATTTACCTTGCCCAAGACAAAAATATTTTGGTTCTGGCTGCCAGAGAACCAAAAGTTTATACATTTCTGAAGCAGACTCTTAGATGTGTTTTCTAGTCTGGATTCCTCAGACATGGGGATCTAAACCTTTGACAAAAAGAGTCTGTGGAGTCTCCACCCATGGAGATATTCAAAGCACAGCCAGTTGCACTCCTGGACACCCTGCACTAGCTGACCTTGGTCTTGAGGAGTCCCTTCCCACCTCAACTAATCTCCAACTCCCTGGAAGAGAACAGCTCCTCTTTGTTCCTCTGTCCAACCTCTCAGCACTGAGGGACAGATCTGTTTTCAAGGCCAAAAATATTGCTTAATGAGGAAGAGAGCATTTAGATTCAGCTATTGATAACTTGCTAAGTTGGAAACAGGATGGGTGATCTGTGCTGGGAAAGGGAGGAGGCATCACTAATGGTACTTGAGCAATGTTTTACCAATGTCAACTCCAGAGGACAGCAGCAGTGATGTTTTCAGTCATGTTAATGTTTTACCTGGGCACATGCACATATCTGCTCATTGCAAGACAAAAAAACCCTTGAGTTTTTACTATGTAACCTGAGTGTCAATAGTTTAATCTCACGTGAGGCCCACACATAGCTGTGCCTGGCTCTGTTGCTAAACAAGGAAAGCACCGGGATTTCAGTCCAGCTATTGTCATGTCTAGAGGTGACTGAGGAAACAAATTGCATCATTTTCCCCCTCTGACCATGGAGACCTCATTCCTGATCTCCCTTCTCCCCTAGACAACCCATCATCCCAAACCAGTTTGTCTGGCCAGCCACATTTTAAATGGAACCAGAGACTTACACAGCTGCATAGAGGCCTCCCACAGCTGAGTGGATGAATCCTCTCACAATTGTGTGCAAAATGAAGGACAGAATCTGTAAAAAGAAGCAGAAAAATGTCACATCCTAGACACCCACTCAGGTGTGCCAGACCCCAACACCAGCTATTCCTAAAAGCTGTTCTTTTTAAGTAGGATTGGGAAACCCAGACCCAAAACCTGAAATATCAGCACAAGGGAATAAATCTGTGCTTCTCTCCAGGCACTGCTTTTCCTTACTTTGCACACATGAGACCTCTCTCATTTGTAGGTGGCACTGCTGCAAGGACGTGTCCCCAGCAATCCGTGGCCAGGATCACAATGCTTTTCCATGGCCACCAATTTAGTTAATTTTCCACAAGTTATTGCAGACAACACGCAAGTCTGAGCAAACTGCAGCTGTTTGCCTACATCATCAAGGCGTGCTTAAGTATAGCATAAAATCACTAAACTCCTCTGCCAAAAATAGGTGGTGCCACAGAATAAATATTTTAACAGGTTTATAATCCCACAGGTACCACTGGGCACAGCATTTGACGCAGGAATAACCTGCTGTACACATCACTGGGTTATGCTTCTTGCAGCAAGTTTTTCCAACCTTCAGCAGCTTAAATCAAGCCCAGTTTAAATTCACAGCTGAGAGGATCTCGGTGGGCAAGAATTTTACTGTCACACAAGCCAGATGCAGAAACTTTTAAGTGCAAAGAAATTCTGAATCGACTGGAATTTTAACTATAGCTGCTTATTCAGGTTTTCCCAAGAGATCTAAACTGCACAGTGTTAATTTGTTTCAGCTCTAAAAGTGGGGCTCTCCAAAGCAGGATGGAAGTTTCCCAGCAGTGCCAGTCTCAGCCCTCCTGCCAGGTTCTGCTGGCACTGTCCTGTCATTCTGCCAGCCCCCACCCACCTCACCTGCTCACCTGCAAGGGTAGGTTAGGAATAAGACAGGTGATTCCAAATCCAACCAGCAGGAAGTTGGTGAATACAAAGGCATTGGTGGCGTTGGTGATTTTCTGGATCTGGCGGTCACGCTTTTTCTTTTTCTTGTCACCTCTGGAAGGACAGCAAAACCTGTGTTACAAACACACTTCCAGCAGCTGCTGGAACTCACAGCAAGATTCTCCACACATCACATCAACTCTATCTACACCGGTTTGGCTACAGATCTGTCTATGGAGGTGCTGGGATCTCCACCAGTGGAAGCTGAGGAACATCTGGGTAATTATTTCAGTGCTGTTACTCTTCCTCTTAGGCTAGGAGGGAAGTCTGAGCCTCTCCTGCTACAACTTAAACTTGCTCTTCTTGACTGATCTTAGTGGACATGGAAGATAAGTCTGCTCCTTTCCTCTGCAATTATCAAGTCCTCCTGCAGGCTTTCTTTTCTATCCTGAAGAGCCAACATTCTTTCCAGTCCTTCATCCCACAGCACACGGGGCAGAGCAGAGGGGGCCTGCCAGGTGGCTGCGTGTCCCGTGTGGCGCGCACTACGCACTGCTCAGCCGTGCTCTCCTCGTTCTCCTCTGAGCCATCATCACACTCCTTCATCCTCCAGTCCATGATGCACCCGATCACAGGCGCTGTCAGCAGGCACAGCAGCTGCAGGACCCCAAAAATGGAAGTGTAGAGAGCCACTGCAAGGGAAAAAGAAATTTTAAAATGGTTTTCAGTCCAAGCGATAGAAAAAAAATATGACAAAACCCTTCCCACTGATTACCTCTCCTATTAAAACCCCAGCTATTCATAAAAGCCCAGCTATTCATCAACCTTCCAGACACCAGAATGGACACACTGGGCAAACTTCCTTCAGCCATTCTCATCCTGCATTGGAATTCTCTGGGCAGCAGAAGGTAGGGCTCCAAAAATGGGGACACGGCACCCATTTGTGCCAGTGAGGTTTATTCTGGGCAGGACAAGCTTTTATAAGCTTTGTGTGCTGCACAGCCAGACCTGCTTTAGTCATCTCCTCTCCTGCCTTGCTGGGAGCTGCAGCTACAGCTTCTCCAGCTGGGATGCTCCAGTGAGGACAATCAGGCTGGGAAGGTGAGAGCTAACCCAGTTTGTGTTGAATGGACAAGTTTGGAAGAAAGGGGACAGGAGATTAACATCAAAAAACATCACAGCATTTGTGAGCAATTGTTAAAAAGCTCAAAGTGATGAAAATTTCGTGCTAACGATGAGACAAGCGTCTCCACGGCCTGCTAAGGGAAAGCTGATGCCAGCAGACTCAGAAGAAATTGTCTCCTCCTGTTACTGAGCAGTTCCCCCACCCTTGCAAGACGTTTTTCCACTTCCCCTGGGCAGCCCATGTGATGATTGAGGCACCACACAGAAGGGCTGGTGAGTCATGGTGTGCCACAGCTCCAAAATAAGGATGTAGCTCTGAAACTGCCCATCTCAGCACAGAGCACAAGTTACAGCCCTGTTAGCAAAACTGCTCAATTTTTAATTTGTCCCTCCCGTTTTTAAGTCTAGCCAAAGCAGTACAGCCAGGATTTACCACCAAAATCCACTTAGTAATGGAGAGAAAGTTTCCAGCAAGCCTCTCTCTCCTAGACAGTTGCATCAAACCCCAGCAGGGCTGCTCTGCTGTACCCCAAGCATGGCACCTGGTGATCTTTTCCTGCCTCCAGCTGCTGGCAAAGGAGCTGGGAGCAACTTCCAACCTCCAAACTCACATTCATGGCCCTGTTCCTCCCACAAAGGCAAGCCCTGAGGTGACCCCACATCCCCTCTCATTATAGCAACTGCTGCAGCCAAGAGAAACAGGTGGCATCACTCTCTGTGAACACTGCAGGAGCTGATTTACTGTTGTCTGGTTATTTTTTAATAGAGGGTAAGAAGCAAGCCATGCTGTCATGTTTTGCTACTTTATGCTATCCTGAACACTTAATCTTAGGCTCTAAACAGCAAGGGCAGAGGCCAGCTTGAATTAGGGAGTGAAATTTATGGGGTCAGCAAGAGAAGGGGAGGAAAGACAGTAGCTGCTACAAAACAAGGCCCACTCAGCTTATCTGTCATCTTCAAAATCATTCTTTCCCAAGGAAAAAAAAGCAAGAATACCCAGCAAAGGAAGCACACATGGGCACAAACCTTTACATTCCCTGCTCTAGATGCTTTTCCCTCAAAACTACCCTGAGCATGAACCTCACACAACTGAATTTTCCAGCTCTGATATTCCCCAAGGTCTCTCAGTATCACCACATTTGAGAGCAAGGTGACAATTTATGAAAGATACAGACAAAATTTCAGGTTCTAGGCATAACAGGTCTACTCTTCCCTGCCTTCCTACAACACAATTAACAGAGTCATTTACAGAATGAACCCTTAAGCTTCTTCCTCATCTTTTGGGGGTTGCAGCAGATAAGTAGCCACAAGCTGACTGCTCTCTCCACCTCTTTGTTTCCTCACAGGTCTAAGTCACCATAACCTGCACAGAAAGAACTTTCAAGGACGTTGTGCCTCACTGCAATTAAAGACTTGGCTTATCTGCATGATTTTCCCCACATCCTTCTCTCCTGTTCTTCTGCTGGGAATATTTAACTTTTCTTTGACAACAACACTTGCAGGGTTTGACTCAGTTCCTTCTCTTCCCTCCCTCAGTGCTCCCATGGGCAGCTGCAGGTGGAGGAAGAGCTCTGTGAGCAAATCCCACCCAAGAGAACAAATGCAGGAAGAACGAGGAATGCAAAGGAGCAGCATCCCATCCTCTCCTGATGCACCCACTGATTACATTTCTAGAGAGCTGCACGTGCCTTGGAACTGCTCTTGCAGCAGAGCCTGACACTGCTGAGACCAGACAATAACACTGTTTTGCTGATGCCATGGAAACACCAAGACAGCGACTGCACTGCAATGAGCCCAGGCTACAATTCAGGGGGAGGAAGGGAAAAAATAGGAAGAAATCTTAAAGGTGGCCCAGAAAAATTGCAGTATGCTCAAGGGGCACAATCCCTGTTTCAGCAAGGAGCTTGATCTAAGCAGAATTGGCAGCTTATATAGTTAATATTAATTCTGAAATTCCAAGGAGGGGAGGAGAAGGAAAGAAATGAAAATTAAATTACTACACTCAGCCAGGGTAAAAATAAATAATAATAATAGTAATTTTTTAAAAAGCAGTGCCAGAGTTATAAAGTAAGCAGAAAAGGAAGCAATGCTGGGAAAGGTAGGCAGTGTGAAGTTTGTCCTTTTTTCTATTTAATGTCTAAGTTGGCTCCTGAGCCAGGAGATAAAGAGCTAAATGCTGCAGGCTGTCAGAGGCTCAAGAAACAAAGCAATTCAGGGAATGCCAGGGCACTTGGAGTTTCCTGAGTTTCCTTCCCTCCCCCAGAGCTCACTCCTGTTTTCAGAGGAGTGCCTCTTGATTTATCAGCTTCATGCAATCCAGATTTAACAAGTTCAAACTGGATCTTACTGCAAAGGACAAAAAACAAAACAACAAAAAAAGTCCTGTTTTGCAATCCTGGGTATTTTTGACAGTAAACCAATGTACTCTTTCCTGTTTGCTCCATGAACTTCATCAGGACTATAAATGGAGAGAGTCCAGCCCAGGGAGAACCCCTGAGCCTCCCCAGCACCCACCAAGCTGCACAAAAACCCAGCTCTGCCTCCCCTTCTCCCACCCCAGTGCTGGGCTGAGGCACCCAGTCCAACCATTACTCATGAGAGTCAGCTGCTCTGCATTCTCTGCTTGGATAAGTTAAGCAAATACCTGATGAAATAGGTTTTCCAGTTAAAATAAAAACTATCACAGCCCACCCCCAGAGGTTACTTGCAACAGCCTATGTGGGGAAATAACATGGGGTTGTATTTGACAGACACAGGGCTAAAATTAGCTTGACATTCAAGAGTCTACCTCGCTGCCCCTCTGTGCTGGGCTGGTTCCAGCCCTTCCCTGGACCCTCCCAGCAGCTGCCAGGGCACTTGGACACCATGGATAGCCCTGCACAGAGCATCTGCTGAGTAATCAGCTGCTCTGCCTTCACTGACCAAGTCTGGGCCAGCTCCCAGCCCCAGGGAAGAAGGTAAAGGCCTTCAGAGGTTCCCCTACCTTGATCTTCATCTCCAGACAGGAACTCAAGGATGGTGTTCATGGCTCCCATGTAGAAGATGAGCCTCAGCTGAGTGACACACATGGTGATGAGGCTGAGCAGCAGGATGGGGCTGAAGACACTCTTCATGAAAGAGGGAGTAGCTGCAGAAGGAATAACATAATAATATAATAATAACATAATAATATAATAATAATAAGGGTCTCTGAAGAAGGCATAACACCCTAGGAAACAGTTACAATTTTGCCTCTGGCCTAGTAGGTCCTCTCCTGGCTAGAAGTGCCAGTGGCAGCTCCAAGGAGTTCACCTGGTGCCTTACAAACTCCCATAATCAACAGCTGCAGATGCTTGGAGTTTGGCTAGGGGCAAGGAAGCAGAACAGAAGGCTTGCCTGATTTGGTGAATTAGGACAAAAAGAAGCCTCAAACCATTTGCTTTCACCATCAAGGCCAGGTTGGACAGGGCTTTGAGCAGTGTGTTCCAGTGGAAGGGGTGGAATGAAATGATCTCGAGGGTCCCTTCCAAATCAAACCATTTTTATGACACCCCTGAGTAAAGAAGGCTCAGTCATGATGGCAACAATCCCCCTAAGAGCCAGCAGTGACCACCTGGCTAGTCCCTCTGTTGTCACAGCAGCTCCCATGTGCTGTCCCCACCACTGGCCACACCATTTGTACTCAGGGAAGGACACAAGGACAGCATTCCTTATATAACTGGTGCCTGGCACGAGGCCCTGGCAGCACCTGGATCACGTATTGCTCCTTTCCAAACAGGTCTGGAGCAGTGCAGGGAAGCCAAGAGGCCTGTGCCAGCACCCTGGGGCACCCACAGAGCCACACCTGCACTGTCAGGCTGGCACTTCACTTCCAGGTCCACTGTAGACAGACAGAGCTTGTTGTTCTCCTGCAGAGCTGCCGGCTCCTTGGGGCCCTTCATGGAGCTCCCCACGCTGAGGCGGCGCCCCACGGTCGTCACTTGCTTGTAGAACTGCTTCCCAGTGATTTTGTGGTCAAATCCCAGCCAGCTGAACTTTATTTTCACCCTGTTGGGTTGCAAAGAGCGTGAGAGCTGCAAGGCAGGGTGAGGAGTCAGAGGCAGCAGCGTTGCAGGAGTCAGAAAGGCTGTTTGTGGATTTCAGGCACTGGTTTCCATTACAGACCCACAAATGGTTTCAATCCAGAGCACACTGAGATACTTTGGGCCAACTGGCATAAATCAATATAAAAATACTTCTGACCAGGAACAGATCATTTTGCCTTCCTAATTCCCACAGTTTGGGAAGTTCCACTTTCCACAGGTGCTAGTGGCAGGCAGAAATCCTCAGCCTCAGAACTGGCAGCAATAAACAACATGCAAGGGGTTCCCTGCCTACTCCTCCAAATTCTTTGTGCCAGCTTTTCCTAGAGGATTAGGAATGGGATTAGCCCTGGAGACTTACGAGTAGTCCATGTCTTCTGGTCCTGGGAAAGGCTCCAGGGGCCAGTTGAAGAAGCAGTTGAGGAAAACGAGTCCTGCACAGCTTGCCCAGACAAGCAGAATAAGGATGAAGGAGACCCCAAAGTCATATATAACCTGGGAATCACAAGAGAATATGGTTTTGGTTACAGGAGCAGAAAGATGCTTCAATATTCTTGCAATGAGGTCTGAGAGGAATGGGGAAAAAACGTCATGATCCACTTAAAATGGGTTCAACTCAAGTGGTAGCAAAAACCTATTTTGTGACAAGGACTTTCTTGGAAAACCAGCAGGAATTTCCCTGCACACCTGAGACTGCAATGAGACATCCCTGGTTCAGAACCAGGTGGTCTATCCAGGCAGTCCAGGTGACCATCTCTTGTCCCTTCAGTGCCATTTGCCTGCAATAAATAATGTTCAAACCCAACCACAGTGACAATCACACAGATAAAATATACTCATGTGTATTTTTAAAAATTATATATACACACTACTTAGAGGTTAAGAAAGCAACCTTTTCTAAAAAAAAAACAACTTTAGTTTTTCACTTCTACTTAGCACTTCTAAAAGTTTCTATCCTGCTGCAGAGGTGGTAACTTGGGAAGTTTCTAATACAGACAGGAACCGAATCTTGCAAATGCACATCCCTAAAAAAGTGCTTTAGCAAATAGTCCCTCTTTCTTACCACATTATTAAATGAGGCAAGACACCAGAACAATACCACTAGTCACAAGCCTTGAGCCAACAGCCTCACCTTGATTCCTGGAAAAGTCACAGCAGAGGAAGCATAGGAGCCAATCATCAGAGCAATGAACGTGGAACGAAGGTCACCAAACATGTTGGGCAGCTGGGGAGAGAGAGAAAAATCATTGAAACAGGCTGCTGCCAAGGGAACGAGGCTTTCTCCAGAAGATATTGGCATTTAGGATTAATTCTCCTGGATACCAGAATGTGAAGCAGACAGTTTTATTTAGGCATGACTTAGCTCTGCAAGATATTACTCTGCAGGTTGCACTGGTGTCTCCAGAGACAGGGAAATGTCTACAATCCAAGATTAATGTGCTTACTGACGCTGCTCCTTTCCAGACTGACAGCATATTTTGCATCATTCAACTTTAGCACAGGAGCATTTGCTCCAGCTCTTGTGCTTTCTTTAACAGTTCCTTACCCCTGTAGCCACCACTTTTCCTCTCCCACAAATGTGCCCAAATTCTCTATTTATCACCACCTTTTTGCCAAGGGTTGTTAGACACAGGCTGCAGTCTTTAACACACCCTGCAACACCTTGAACTTCCAACTTTGTTTATGCACCTTGGGTCAGCACCCAAATCTTTTGCAGCAGACCAGAAAGTTCCTGTTATAACAAGAAGGAACAGAGACAAGCACAAAGGGTGCTGCTGTTTGCATTTCCATTTCTAGCAATCTCCACAGCTCCTTCTGTGGCAGCAGACTCTCTCTGCTGATCATTTCTGCATCACTGGGATGGCTCAGATGCCTCAGCACAGAGCTAGGTGCAGGGAAGGAATCACAAACACCACATATCCAAGGGTTTATTGCTCAGCAGAGCTATTGAGCTCTGCAGCAAGCAGAGCTACTCCTGCCACCCACCCCACTCCACTGCCCGGGCTTCCATCAGGTGAGCTGGCACTGCTGAGAGCAGACCAGGCTGGTTCTGCAAGGATCTGTTGGGAAAGCAAAGCCCTCAGTAAGGACAGCCAGTAGCAACCACTTCTGCCACCTGAACAGCAAAATCACTCCCAAGATGGCTCACCAGCCCCTGCTTCCATTCAAGAGCCAAAGGCAGGAACAGCTGGGAGACCTTCCTACTCTCCTGGGAAAGCAAAAACTCCCTGTTCTCCTAAACAACCAGAAGTGAACAAGTTTCCATCAGTCACTAATGCTGGCCTGGAAACTGGAATTTACAGGGAGAAGCACTGAAGTTGTTAGGCTCTGGAGAGCTGGGCTGATACCTCCTGAAGCTGGTCAACGGGCAGAGATTCTGCTGCAGGCTGGCTGATTTCCCTCCCACCTCCTTTTTTTTTTTTGGGTCACTTACTCCCCAAATCCACTTGAGCATCACTACCACGTCAGCCTCAGAGGGCCTCAAAGCAGGACACTGCAGATGCCTTCCAGGACTGCAAGCACGAGCAGCCCTTCCTCTGTGCAAAGAGCCTGCTGAACAAAACGATTCTGAGAATATCAGCTTGAGCCCGAGCGAGCAAATGCTGCCATCACACTCCCCTTGCACAAAAAAAACAACAAATCCATCTTCCCCAGGAGCAGCATATAAGGCAAGCAAATCTGGCTTGTGTCAGGGCGTGTTTACAAGGCAAGTATTCCTGGGCAGGAGCACTCCAGGACCCATCTGGCTGTTTATCATCCCCGTGCCTCACTGCAGAGCTTCCTATGCACTGCAGCCTCCAGGTCCTCAGATAACCCCAGGGCTGGGGAGCAGCAGCGAGGATGTGCTGAGCCTGATGCTGCCTGTGAACCCCAGAGGAGGAGGAGGAGGAGGAGGAGGAAGAGGCTGCGCTGCTCTGCGGAGCATCCCCACACCCATCCCAGATCCCCGCATGCGGGAGAGCTGCCAGCAGGCTGCTCCCGGGAGCTGCAGACAGGAAACGGCTCAAGGATCCAAAGGTCTGTTACCAGGCACTGAAAAAAAATCTCCTCTTGGAAGCACTGGCCTGAATTTCCACACTCTCAGAAAGCAGCATCTGCAGGGTGGAATATCTGAGGGTTGCAAAACAGGCCGGTGGCTGTCAGCAGGATGGGAATTTGCTTCGTCCCAAACGCCCCAAATCTAAAATAATGTCCAGAAATTACAACAAAACTGCTGCTCCTGCTGGGGAGCTCAGGGCAGGGCAAGAGCTGCACAAACACAGCTGCTTCTTGGCTCGGGTTGGTTTTCCCCCAGAGATCCAGAGTCCACAAAAAGCCTTTTTTCATACAGCAGGCAAGGAACTTCCAGGTGGATCCTGCTGCTCTGAGGGCTACTGGAGACACAGAACAGGCAGCCACGACCAGGAGGACCCAAGGCTGCTTCTGCCTTGATTGGGACAGAAGTCCTAGAAAGGCTAAAGATTTCCTCAAATCCAATTTGGCACTGAGCAAGCAGCTAGATTAAAGAAATTGGACAGAAGAGATTTAATGTCATATCCAGCCCAATCGAAGCAGAAACTGCAAACACTGAGTACTTGGAAGGGAGAGAGGGGCAGAGGGGAGATGAAGGGGGAAAAGTCCCTTCAAGATCAGAAAGCCTCTCAGAATGTATGCCAGCACTGCAGGTCTCATCTAAAGACCAG
This sequence comes from Aegithalos caudatus, assembly GCA_013389925.1. Classification (NCBI taxonomy): domain Eukaryota; kingdom Metazoa; phylum Chordata; class Aves; order Passeriformes; family Aegithalidae; genus Aegithalos; species Aegithalos caudatus. The sequence goes on along the minus strand of WEIU01007392.1, from coordinate 70,019 downwards.
CTACAAAAATAACATGCAATATTTACCAAGTCATTTTTCATGCTGTCTTTATAGTAGCAAGCATTGGAAAAAATGAACCACAGAGAGGAGGAAAAAAAAAAAAAAAAACACCAACAAAAAACACAAGCCACAGAGCAAGTAAGCCTTGTTTTTCTGCCACCAAAAAGGATCTAATCCTCATTCTGATCTCATCCCCGCAGGCCAGAAGTGACTCCTCCACTAACTTCTGCCCATTCTGGTATGACAGCTCCAATTCTGCAAGACCTATGACGACAGAAACTCTTAAGCCTCTTGTTTAAAGGTCACTAATACTCATTGTACTATTAACTTTATGCCCTGTCACAGAGACACTCAGTGAATGTTGCCACACGTAACTGTTTTTTACTGGAGTCCTTTATTGCAGGTCTGTAATCCTAAACTGATAAATCATTTCCTCTTGCAGATTTTTTTTCCTCAGCTGCCCTACAGTGAGTTTATAATAATTTATATTGTTTTCCAGCTTTTCCCTGGAGACATTCCATATATAGAAGACATAGCACAACATTGCTACCAAATGCTGTTTCCCTCCTCTTGCAAGGACTGTTTGAAAGAACAGTAGAAAAAAAAAAATCAAGGCATTGAGAACTAGGCTACTGAAAAATGGTATTTTTGTTCAATTAAACTTTGTTTTCCCTGTTGGGGGTGTATTTGGAAGTTACACAGACACTAAAAATATGTTCTGCAGGAAAGCACCAAATTGCCCCCTTGCCCAAAGCATATGGAAACTCCTGCTCCCATTCTCCAACAAACAAAAGCTCACAGAGCCCTAAGTTTTCCTAATATCTCCAAGCAAAGAAGATTCCCTACACAGAGATGTCCCCCCCTCTCTGATTAAAGGGGGCTGTTTGCAGCAGAAAATCAGAGCAAAGCAGCTGTAATTCTTTGAAAGGAAAACAGGACAGAGAACAATCTATAAAAGGCTCTTTGTGGTAATTTATCACACATGTTTATTTCTTTGCATGAAATAGCTCCAGAGCAGAACCAACGCCAGATTCCTGTGTTGCTGTCAGAGCCACCAGCACAGATCTGTTTCCATTTCCAATCTTCACTTATATTGGCCAAGACCAAGTCACGAGGCAGAAATCTCCCCTCTGCATTTTAACAACAGGCACAGCCTGACCTTGTTCCCAGAACTGGGAAGCGTTTGCTGGCTGCCCCCTCCTCCCCAAGCCACAGGCCAGGCACCCAGGAGCAGCAGCTTGTTTTGGCTCCACAGCTTGCCATGTGCTTTCATGATACCCTGGGGACTTGTTGCTGAAAAAGGCTTTAAACTCAAGAGGCAAAGCTTTGTGGAGCACTGTCCCAGGCTCTAATCCTGGGAGATCCCTTTTATCCCTGTCTGAGGGTCCCTGCCACCAGATCATGCCATGAACCCGGAGGTTTGGTCACCTGAAGCCCCACAAGCTGGGCTTCAGGGACGCCCTGCCACAAAACAGCAGCCAAAACCTGCCTGGGGTGGCTGAGGACAATGGCACCAGTGGGTCTGGCCCATTTCCTGGAGCACCTCAGGTCACCTGCAGCTGGCAGGAGCAGGGAGTCACCTTGCTGTGACTTGTGTGTGCCTGTGGCAGCCAGACCCAGCTCTCCTGGCACTGGGATGAGCAGGACTCATCTCCTTGGTGTTGAACACCCTTACAAAGGGCTTCTGAGTGTCCCCTTTCAGCACTCAGCCTGTCCCCTCCTGGGCACAAGGTGGGGCAGAGTGTTCAGACCAAGTGAGCCACAGGCTTGTCCCTGTGTCCCTCCCTCACCTGTCTCCAGGGGCCACAGCTGGAAGGAACCCACAAGGAATTACCCTGGACAGCAGAAGATGGCTCTTGACACACCAAATGCAGCTTGCAGGCAGAATGATGAAGCTGTAAGCTGCCAACAACCAAAACACAGCTGGTTCTGACAGGCAGCAGCACAGCTAGGCTGTGGTGCAGGTGAAGAAGTGCTTCCCTCCCACTTGAGGCTATTTTTAATCACATTCACACGCCTCAGGTACCAAAATGCCTCCAATGCAGCTGCACAAGCAGCTACACCTGCCTGTGGATTGGAGAAGTCAGGCCTGAAGCCACCCCAGCTCTTTGCAGAACACGCTGAGGAGATGGGCTCCACCTGAGGCAGCTGTGTGACAACATCACTGCCTCCTTCAGACCTCCTCAAGGCTTGGATCTCCCCTTGGAAGAGCTGACCTTTTTCCTGCTGCTGCTCTTCCTTGGCACTGCAGAACTGGCTCACTAATGAGGGCACTAATAAGTGGCTTTGCTTACTTCTGCTGCTCAAAGCCACAGCACACCCAATCTATTCCTGCCCTGTCCTGCCCTCACTCCTATCATCACCAGTTGTTCTAAAATAATCTGTGACCCCTTAATAATCACCCAGAGAGACAATAACCAATGCTGGCAGCAGCAGGATGGGAATCCTCTCCTCTCCCACAGCACTGCTGGGGTGCTCTTCTCTTTGCTTTTATATTGAAGCAGGATGACATTTGCCCCACAGCTCCCTGGGGTCACAGCCAAGGCTTCCAGTGAAGAACACCACATATGAAGGAGAGAGCAACATCTGCAGAGTTCTGAAAACTTTGAGTACATGAAAGCAACAGCAGCAGCAAAAGCACAGTGCACAGAGTGCTCTCTAAAGCCAGCCTCTGCCAAATTTAGGTCTCAGGACTGCAGCCACTGTCTAAGCCCTGTTAAATTAGAGGTAACTTTAATGGGAAGTTTTACTTAAGAGCAAAGTTCAGCACAGTGCAGTTCAAATCTGAAAGTTTTCAACTACAGCTCAGGGAAAAAAAAAAGAATTTGGTGCTTCCCAGGCTTGTTTTCTGGGCGACTTTCCACCCAGCCCTGCTTGAGCCACACTAACAACAATCAGGGTAATGAGGCAGAAAATAAAGCAGTTATTTGGAGAATGATACTGCTTCTCCCTCCAGGCAGAAAGAACCCCAAAACACAGAGATCCAGCTGACAGCTGTTGACCAAAGCTTTCCATACAACCCTGAACATATCCAAGTGTGCTGTGCACACCCAGCAACACAACACTCCTAAGGAAGCCTGTGAGGGACTCTCACCCTTCTGAAAAGCAAAACCTTTTGTGGTCAAGCAGAACCATGATCCTGGGGTGTGCTTGCAAAAACTGTGCTTGCAGAAAAGCTGCAAGGGTTTGTGCCCTGCTGATTCTTCCTGCACTATGTCAATGCTAAATCCAGTGCAAACACACGTCCAGCCTGTGCCAAGTAGCTGAGCACTGCATGTACAGGCACATTATGAGTCCTAGACAAAAACACTTCCTTTTTTTCTTCCCACCTTCACCTGAGATACAAAGGGCAGGTGAAAAAAAAAAAAAAAAGGCTTGGGGAAAACAAGCATTGGAATAACAACCAAGGACTTGCTCCCAAGGGTGACTGACCCTTTGTACCAAACACAAACACGTGCTATTCAAGGCACAGGCAGAAGATCCACTTTGTTCCTGCCTGCCAGCCCAGCTCACAGGCACAGTGAAGGATGAAGCAGTCAGGTAGTAACTCTTCACTTACCGTGAGCGATGTGAAGGTCATGCACATCCCACCAAAGCCATTCAGAGCCAGGGCAATGAATATCAGCACAGACAGAGCTGCAACAATAAAAAAACCTGCCTCAGCTCCCACTGGGGTGCAGAGGGAAAGGAGACAGAGCCCTGAGGGCTTTGGTCCTGACAGTGAAAACCTCAGTGGATCAACACCCTCAGGACATGTCACAGCGTTCCTGACCCAGCACCCATCTCCCAGCCACACAGACTGGGAGGGACAGGGCTCTCCTCCAAGACACAGCTCAGGATGGGATGGAAGGGTTCCTTTTCTCCAATGATCAGACTTGCTGATCCAGCTTGTCTGATGGGTCTCAAAAGGAAGATTTACTTGAACAAACAATCCAAAGTGTTGTCTCACTATCTGCTCTCGAGGAGCAAGCTCCATCTACCTCTGGCAAAAAAAGCCAATTACACACTGTGTGCTATTACCCACTTCCCAACCCTGAAAAAGCCATGATCTCATTTGGAATTGCTCCTTTACAAGACCTGGCCCTGCTCAAACACTAAGAGACCTGGGTATCTCAGACACTTGGCCCTTGCTACACTCCCCACTTGGTGTTGTGAAACGCCAGCCCTTCCCAGAGCCACTTGGCTCCCTCAGGCTGGCAGATTGCTTGGCTCATGTCCCCAGCAGGACCCCAGTACAGCACTGGAGGGGGTGACAGTTTGAACTTTGCTTCCCCAAAAACCCCAAACCACAGGCCAGAGATGCTCCCAGCTCAGCAGGGAGATGCCAACTTACAGTCAGGGTTACTGGCGCCGTAGGCGATCAGCACGCAGGACACGGCAAAGCAGGCACTGCAAGGGAACCAGAGCCATCAGTGTCTCACCAACAGCCTGACACACAGCAAATTACAGCTGCTTCCCCCTCCTCAGTGCCTCACAGGGCAATTGCTCTAAGAGGGAAGCTGGCAATTTGGAAAGAAAAATCCAGGGAAATACCCAAAAGTATTACAGGCAAGCCTTGCACAAGGGCTGGGGCAGGAACTTTTCCTCCCAGCACTGACGCAGCTCTGTCTGGACCCAAATTCCCACTGGTTTTCCAGCAAAGAGATTTTCCAGCCCTCACCTCAGGGTGACCAAAGGCAGCAGCAGCCTTTGTCCTGAGCCCCAGCACTCAACTCCTCTCTGGAAGGGTCTGACTCAGAGACTTGCCCTGTTTTTCCCACTCTGCCCACAGGCCAGTTTGGTTTCCAATCAAGTTCACTGCATTAAAATTGTGACAGTTAAAACAGTGCTGGGGTCCACTGATCCCAAAAGTCACTAATCCCTAATCCATGAGTCACTAATCCTTGACAGAAGCAGTTGACAACCTCGCTGTTTGAGGCAGAAAGCAACACACACCACATGGAAGAGAAGGGCCCTGGGAAAGGCAACAGGACATGTTTATCCCTGAGTTAACTCCCCAGCCTGCAAACAATGATGTAACATCTTGGTTTTGTGCCTCTCAGGACATAGCTCCCAGCCCAAGGAGAAAGCTACCCTCCCTGACTCACAAATGACTCCGCTCTTCCTCCAGGCTCCATCTGGCCAGGGATCACAGAGCAGCACTGGAGAGCTGAAGTGTGGACATGCAGTTCCAGGCCCTTCCCTTATGGAGCAATTCACTGTGCTGGCTGAAATCACCCCAGAACTGCTCTGCCGTCCTGTGCCGATCCCAGCCCCATCCCTCAGCCTCTCCCCAAGGCTGCAGGGACCCCAGAGCACCCAGGCAGGGTGGGAATGGAGCCCTCAGCCCAGCCCTGGAGCCCTGCACACCCACCTGCCCAGCAGGCGCAGCTTGCGGGGGCCGTACTTGTCCATGACAATTCCCAAGGGCAGCGTGATGGCACTGAGCAGGAAGGAGCCAATGGTGAAGGCCAAGTTCAGCATTTCATCCTGGGCGTTGCAGGAAGGCCATTTGTGCTCTGAAGCTGTGCTGTTCTCCAGATCAGAGCTGTTGGTGGTGGTCTCTACAAGGGGTGAGAGAGGACAGCGTGTCAGGGTGAAGCTTGAAGCAGGAAGGAGGGAAGGGAAAAGCCCTGCTGGGCTTACACCCTCCACAGTCCAGTTTTTATTCTAATCAGCGAGAAATGGAGAAGCAGAGCAGCAGAAGGATGAGGGAAACCTGATGAGCTCTGCTTTGAGCAGGAAAAAGCACACAAGATACAGGTATCCCATGCAGCAGCAGGGTGAAAACCTAAGGATGGAGATTCATTCATTTATTAAAACAATATACAGCAAGGGCCTGACAATTACAGAAGACTAAACCCAGCCAAAGGGATACAAAAATAAGGTCCTCCTAATCTACAGCTGTCATGTTCTCAGAGATCTTTTCCCTAACAAAACTAATGACAGCTACAGCCAAATCAGTTATTTTGGTTCCAGACACCAGGCTGACAAGGCCTGGCACTGAGCACAGCCTGCTCAAATGAAAAGCTTCCTACCCTCACTGCAGGCATCAGGATGAAGAATGGCTTTGCAGTAGCCACCCTGCTTTGACTGCCTTGGCTCTAAAAAATCCTTCCTGGATTGAACTATCCTGCTCCCAGGGGGGCTGGCAGCTCACCTGCCTTCTCTGCTTTTTTCAAGGATTGATACATCTTTAACTCCTGCCTGGTAATTAGCTTTTTCTATTCTTTCAGAACGGGTTTAGGTCACACAGATCAATTATTTCCCCAGCTTTCTGGTCTTGCCCTTACATGAGGAACTCTGCATGCAAACTCCCACGCTGAACAGAGCCCACGTTGTGTAACCGAGACAGAAACAGGCCAGTTCAGAAGAACAAAACAAAAAAAAGGAAAGGAAAGAAGTTCCCTTTACTGCCTCATGTCAACTCTCCTGTTACATGCCTATCCCAAGGCTGCTCACAACTCCTCGAGTGAGTTGTGTGCCTCCAGACTTCCATGAACTCACAGCTCCAGTGCACTCCAGCTCTCCTTCTCCCAACACTCATCTGGAACCTTTGCTGCTATGACAAAGCACTTGCTCTCTTGCTGCTGCAAGCCAGTGATATAAAACACTCTCCTTCATATTTAATAATTGATCTGACAAAGTTCAATACTAAAGGAGGAAAGGAGAGAGAAGTCACTGATATAACCACCAGCATGAAGGGAGGCTGGAGATTCCCAGTGAGCCCTGGTTGGTTTAGTTAATTAGCAGGAATCCCTCATGTACAAGTGGCCTGCCATTCACTGCCTGATGTGGCTGGTGGGGGAGGTCCCCACAGCTGCTCTGTGTTATCTCTGGAGGTAACACAGCCCCACTTTGCACCTCCCTTCCTTCTACCCAAGCCTCAGCTCCTTTACAGTTACTGGTTTCACCCTGCCTCTCCCAGCTGCCCTAAACCACCCTTCCCAGCTTTGTGTCCACTGCAAACAAACCTTGCTCCACCTTCCTGCCATCAGGTATCAGCAGGAATTCAGGCACTGATATCTGAGGCCTTGGAGCTGCCTCTGGTCCCCTCCCAGCACTGCAGAGACCAGGGGCATTTCTCCCCATTTACACTGCTCCCACCAGCACCTTTGCTAAGATGGTTTCAAACTGCCTGCGTTCCTTTCCGCTGCCATGTGCTCCTGATTGATAACTTAATCTGCCCCTTCTCTTGTCCTGTTAGTCATGGATAGCCAGAGTAAGCAACAAATATCCCCAAAATGTCACATGTGCCACCAGCAGCTTCTCCTCTGCAGGGAGGGCAGAACTGCAGCCTCAGGCACCCGAGGCACATCCTTAGAAATCAGTCCTGGGCAGACTTTGGGAGGCTCTCTGCAGTTTTCACCCACAGCATCAAGGCTTTTGGGCTCTCCACAAAGATAAATTCATAGGAAACAGATGTGGGTGAGAGGTGAAACTCGGGAAAACAAGGAGAGGAGGGGGGGAATTGACAAAGTAGTAGCAGTTTCCCTGTGTCAGCACTCTCCAGAGATGGCTCAGCTGCCGAGTGGAAGGAGGGTGGAGGGACACGAACAGTGCAGTGACCTTGTAACTTCTGGCTGCACTTGTTAAAGCCTGGGTAACCCTCCCCACAAAGAGATCTCCCAACAGAAATCCTCAGCCTTTAAAGCTGGAGAACACAAATTCCTGTTCATGTTTTGATGTGCTCAGCTGCTGCGTGTCCCCAAGGAGCTGGCACAGCACACACCTGCTGGCCCTCCCGTGATGAGCACGCATGAGGTGACGAGGACACAGCTCAGAAACAGCAAGGAAATTTGCCCCTCTGTGAACACTGGAAGGTTGGGAATGGGACACCAAACTTCACTCCCTGCCTGTACCAACCACCTTGTTTACAGCTGCTCTGTGCCAGCTCCAAGGAGGGGCCAGGCAACAGCGATATGTGGAAACACAAATTGTGAAAATAGAAGCAGCCCCTGAGCAACAAGAGAAGATCCACTGGGGCGTAATGGAAATGATTCCAGCAGCCCTTGGCACCCTGACATCCCCTGATCCTTTGAGCCACCTCCATAAATAGAACATTTTGGAGGGGCTGCAGGTGCGTGCAGCAGGCAGAAGAGCCGTCTCACCCACGAGCACGGATCTGGGTGCCAGCAGCTCGTTGGCACAGGACACTGAGTGGCAGCACAGGACACGCAGCTAGGAGGGGTTTAATGGGCAGAGAACCTGCCTAACTGCTCACCTACCTAATGCACCTGGTTACAGCCAACAGCAGCTTCCCCTCAATCACAGCTCACATCCCGTTCCAGATCGGCGCACGCCGCACTCCCGGGAAAATCTCCTACGTGCCTGGCTCCATCTGGAAAACTGCTCTGGGGAAGGGCTGGCTCTGTGCCCACGGTGGTGCCCTCCCCAAATCCTCCTGCCAAGTCCACCTGTGTGCAGCACACGAGGTGTGACACCCGGGCAAGGCAGCAGCACTGAGGCTGTGTTCGCTCACTGCTGCCTCACTGACAAGCCAGCAGAAGCTACAAGTCTTTACCAGCAATTACAAGAACATTGTTGCCTATTTTTACAGCACTCCCCACACAAGCAGCAGGATTTATACTGCCCAATTAGTAGTTCAAGTTACTATTTAAAGAATGACAGCTTAGGTGGAGGAGAAGGCTGCCTGGGTAATCATTTATGTCAAGATCATCGCTGGGATTTGTTCAGGCTGGAACATTCAAAGCCATCCTTTTTCCCAAATTAAGTGCTGCAGGTTCCATTCGAGGGTCAATCATTAACTGCTCTTTACAGGCCCCTTCAAATCCCAAGCACACACACACACACACCACATTACCAGAGGAACGAGTCTGGCTTTTCCAGGAGTGACTGCCATCTCAGATGGCAGAGAGCAGCTTTCCTTTCATCTTATTTCATGGATCAGACTGAGTCAAACAGGCAAGACACCCCCAGCCACCCTGACAATAGCTCTGTCACAGCCTGCACACCCTCATTTTCCTCCTCTCTTTTTTTTAGAAAAAGAAAAAAAAAAAAAAGGAGAAAAAAAAAAAGACAGAAATCAAGGGCAAAGAACTGTGAGTATTGGTTTAAAAAAATAGCACACTGAAAGACATGTGCAAACAACTGATTCTGCAGTCTGCCCACATAAGAACATGTTTTCTCTTTTCACGATGGTGTCATACTTCTGGGAACTGGGAGGAGATGTTCTTGCTTTGTACCACTGCAAAAGCAATTTATTCGGGTTTCCCTGCCCTCCCAGGACCCCCTCTCTGAGTGCCTGAAAGCTTCAGATGACCAAGGCACAATGTCAGTTCAACTCTCCTCTCCCCAGCTGTGGTTTCATTTTGCAGCAGTTCTCAGCCAGCACCTTCCCACGACAGCTGCTGATCAGCACACTGTGTTTCCTGCACAAACTGAGGATTTACCACGTTTATTCTTTTCCTGTTTACAGCCTCACATGTGCAGCCCTGCCACAAATCCTAGCTGTCCTATCTCCCCAGATTGTGAGGGACCTTCAAACTGCAAGTTCCCCACCCAGAGCTCAGATAAATAAGGGAAAAGAGCCGTAAGACAGCACCTTCCTTCTGTGACCAGTCAGGGCTCGTTAACACGCTGTAAGTGAATTAGCTTATCATCCCTTTGGTATTCTGCAGCCCTGTCTTAGAGGAAAGCCCTCTGTGCCCCTTATCTCTATTCTTTGTGAGCAGATTATCAAATTCAGGACTTTTCCTTTTAAGCATGTTTCAGACCCAGGCGTTCAGCTTCCCAATCCCAGGAACATCATAGCAAAGGCAAGGCCCTGGACTGATCAAATTCCCCAAGAACTGATAAGGCCCAGAACCCTGATAAAGACTGTGGAGTCAGCACTTGCACAGAATAAAAGATGCTGCTTCAGTTGGTTAAAGGCCAAGTAGTAGTGTAGTAAAATTAAAATGGGAACAAAGTGCTACTACCAGGCTCCTTGTCAGCGAATTTCAAACATACCTCTCAGGAGGTGGCCCAACGGGTACAACCCCCCACTCCAGCCCTGTTGCACAACTGCTCTAAAAATATTTTGCTATTTCAGATTTTTTTTTTCCCCAGGTATCCATCTCCACCTTCATGTTACTGAATTTAGACTCCATTGGACCCCACATTTGTACAAGGGCTGAGTAAAATCCAACACCAGGAGCCAAGAGCAAGCAAGGAAAGTGAGGGATTCAACAGGGAGACAAGGAGTCCTTCATGGACTGCAGCACTTTCTGGGCAGCTGCTGTTACCTTCAGAGAAGAGCCTGCAGAAGGGACAAGGTCTAGTTTTGCCTCTCATTGGAAAGCATCACAAAGTGCAAGAGCTTTTGCTGACAAACCGAAAGCCCTGCCAAGAACCTTTGGCTCATTAGGAAAACTCTATTTTTTTTTTCTTTGCAATACTTACATGCCCACAGCAGTATTAGGAACAACAAGTGCCCAAAGGCTACTAGTCATGATTTGTTTGTACCAACCTTCCAGCCAAGCTGGCTGCAGGATTCAATAGGTTACACTGAAAATAGGCAAACACTGGGTCACCCTAATGCCAGAGCAAAGGGAAAAGTCAGTTTGGGGCTGGTCATTGAGTCTCCACACACTTGGAACCAAGAGTCATCCCCAGAAAACTCTTACAGTGAGGACAAAAACAGAGAAAGTAAAGTGAGTCAGCATAGATGAATGTCCCCATCCTCATCACAAGCCATCACCAGTTCAGAAGTGATGGCCAGATATTTGAGGACAATGAGAACAGAAATTTCTTCAGGGATTAAGCTTTCTTGCCTCAAGGCACACATTGCCTACTGAGAGGGAGCATTTTAGCCCCCAGGGCAGCAATTTCACAGCAGTCCAAACATTTGCATCTTCCCTGTGGTCTGTGGGCATGGGCACTCCCATGGGGAGAGCCAGGAAAGCCACAGATTGGTGAACAGGAGTGAGAAACCCAGGTGAACCTCAGTGACTTGGGACAAACTGAAAGCAGTCAAGGCAAAGAGATGGGCTCAAAGAGAAGTTCTTGTCAGCAGAGCTCATCTCAGGAAGCAGGCAGGAAAATGCCTGCTCACAGAGGCAGTCAGCATTTGCTTATCAGCTGCTGTGTGCTTTATCTGGGTGGCAGAAAGTCTCCACCTGATGGGTTTAATGTGATCTCTTGCACAGGCCTGTGACAAAGTCTCCATGATGTGGAGAGAACACAGCCTTGAACAGAAGTCCTGCAAGGGCTCCAGGCACTGGGAGTCTCCCTCAAAAACAGGAATGCTTCTGGAGACCCGAGTGACACCAACAGGCTTGGAAGCACTGCCCTGAGAGCAGAGCACAGGATGGAGATGGAGCTGCCAAACTGCAGCTGATAAAAGACTCAAACACGTGCATGTTTGCCAGGTGCTCCAACCCAGGGCCTGGTACACAAAGCAGGGGAGATAACAAGCAGCTGATGAATGGGCAAAACCCAAAGTACCATCACAGCTATTCACAGGTTCCTTTGTCTGGACTTTGTTTCCCCACACCTCGGTTTTCCCCACTATTCTCAGCTATTACTCACTGAGGGTCCAAGCTGATTTCCAACTCTTTTGCTTCCTTCACCAGCCCCAGATGAGCTGATCCAATCTCAGTCACCATCACACATCTCTGGACAAAGCCCAAACTGCCTCTCCTCACTCAGCCCTTCCCTTCTCTGAGCACGTGCAAGCCCTCAGTAACCACAGCAGCTTTCCAAATCCACACCACACCTTTACCCTGGGGCTCCTTTTAACCCCACTGACCACCCAAACACACTGTGGGATGCACAATTCTCTCCATGCACAGGCTGGGGATAGATGCCCACCTCCAGGCTGCTTTCCCAGGATTATCATTCCCATGAAACAAATTCTCTCTCCCCTTCCAGACTGTGTCTGAAACAGGGACAGTCACTTCTGGCTGGGGCAGAAGGTAAATCTCCAGCCCACACAGAAACACAGCCTGGTTTGAGCACATTCTGGGTACTTGAAGGAGGAGAGAGGAATGATCAGTAGTATTTAATTCTGCAAATTCTCCTCAACAGCAGCACTGGACTGCCCTGCTGTTGCCAGTCATGCTCCTTGTTTTCTCACCAATAAGGACAAAGCTCCTTTTACAAACTCAGGACACCCTCCCCACAAATCATCATCCCTCCAGAACCCATCCAGCCTTCCCTTTCAGAGGAAGAACTCATGGCCAAAAAGAACAGGCCATCCAGAAAAACTCTACTCCATCACTAAAGCTCCTTTTTCCAGTCACCCTACAAACCAACAGCACCATCACAAGGATGCCACCATTCTCAGGAAGGATCACAAACCCCTTCCTCCTCTCCTGGGACCGAGGTGGAGCTCATCCCTCCTCCAACACCCCCCTAAAACAGAGAACCACACCAGCAAACCTCATCAGCACCTCCTCCCCACCCCAGCCCGCAGCAGCCCTTACCTAACCCGTAGCACAGGTAGGAATAAAACCCCTCTGCCTTCAGCATGATGAGCAGGGACCCCCAGCCCAGCAGGACGGCAGAGAAGAGCAGGTTCTCGATGATGGCCGTGAACGCCATCCACCAGCGCCGCCGGTGCGCCGTGGCCAGCGTGGGGGCCATGGCTGCCTGGGGGGGTGTCCTCCTCCTTCACAGCCTCCACCTGCACGGAGAAACACCCGGTGAGTCCACACAGGCAGCACGTGCTGCTCAAAAAGCAGGAATAAACCCCCACCCCCTGCCGTGGTTTGAGGGATCTCCTCACTAGCAGCCAGGCAGAGCTGCCTGCTGAGTGCCGGGCACAGAACTGGTTCTTGCAGGTGCCAGCTTGCCAAGCGACCTGGAGGGATGGGGGAGGCACAGGTGCCCTTGGAAGAGCCCCTCAGGTGCTCACTCCGAGGCTCAAGGACTCTGTTCCACTTGCTGAGCAGCAGGTATGAAAATGCAGCAAACAGCCACTGCCTGGAGCCCACTGCCCCTGCAGGGGCAGGCAGCTCGTTGCTGAGGCACTGGGGGAATGAATAAACGCTGCAGACAGCACCCTGATGTCCCCACTGCCATCAGTCAGGTGGGGACACAGCCTCACATCCCCAGAGGTGGCTTCAGAGACCCACCAGGTCTGCTCTGCCCCGTGCAAAAGCACAGACCTGCTCTGGAAGGTGTGCGGGGGTTCTATAAATGGAGTTTATACCACCAATGGCTCACCAAGGAGCACTCTTTGCTGCCTGCCAGCCCAACCAGCTGGGAGATAGGGCAGCTCAGTGGCATCTCCAGGCTGCCCCAGATGCTGGAACTGCATTAACTGTGTCCAGCTCTACTTGTCCCGGTCCCTGGGGCCCACGGGAGGGAACAAATTTGGGAACGCACCCGTCCAAGGGGCAACCCTGGGGAGCACAAGGCACACAGGTGGCCCTCTGAGCCAAACTGAGGCTTTTCCCGGCCCAGGCACAGCTCAGCCTGCGCTGCGGGGAAAGCAGCTGGACACACACCCAGCCAGGACAGCTTCCCTTATCGGAGAGACCCCAGCACCGGCTGCCTTGGAGGGACGGGGGTCTGACCCAGCCCCCTGCAGTGATGCCTGGAGGTCAGCGCTCCCTTCCAGCCACAGAAGCCGGTTCAGAGCCTCCTGGCCGGCAAGCCAGCCTGCAGCCCCCGCAAACCCCTCCATCCACAGCGCAGGCCCGCTGCCCCAGCGCAGCCCACAACGCATTTCCTCCATCACCTCCTCCTCTTCCTCATCCCTGCACCCGCAGCCCCCTTATCCCTGCCCAGCCCAGTCATCCCCTCTGCGACAAGAGCTGCAGCCCGCTGTCCCCGCTGCCAGCCGCCCCTCAGTGTCCCCCAGCACAGCCCACTCCCCACATCACCCCGAACATCCCCGCAGCATCCCC
>WEIU01007392.1:41557-55529 GCA_013389925.1 Aegithalos caudatus | reverse complement strand
GGGACCGAGCGGGACACACACACACACACACACACACACACGGACCGTCCGCGGGGACAGCGACGCCTTTCCCTCCAGGGAAAAGCGACAAAACCGGGATCGGCGGCGGGAGGTGATGCGGCTCCCCCGCCCGGCACGGTGTGGGGACAGCGGGGAACGCCCCGCGGGGTTCGCTGCCGCTCTCCGCCGGTCTCCGCCGGCCCCGGGCGGCAGCCGGGGGAGCCGCAGCGCGGAAGGGCTGCTGTGAGTGAGGACAGCTCCGCCGAGCACGGGGAGCCGTGTGGGAAACAGCACCCGCGGCATTGCTCATCTCCTGTGGCTACGGACACCGGATCCGTCCTGCGGAGTCTGCCTGTCCTGCTCGAGATCAGAGAAGCTGCTCCATTAAAAGGGCATTTTGGGAGCAGGCATCCAGCACAGCCAGGGGCTGACCACCCTCACGGCACAGCTGGACAGAGGCAATGAGCCCCTGAGACACCCCAGCCCGTGACACAGCTCATTCAAAGAGTCACAGAAAGGTTTGGGTTGGAAGGAACCTAAAAGATCATCTCATTCCAGCCCCTGCCATGGGCAGGGACACCTTCCACCGGACCAGGTTGCACTAAGCCCCATCCAACCTGGCCTTGGACAGTTTCAGGGGTGGGGCAGCCACAGCTTCTCTGGGCAGCCTGTGCCAGGCTCAGACCACAAAAAATTCCATATCCCATCTAACCTTGCCTTCTGTCAGCCATTCCTCCTTGTCCTGTCCCTCCATCCCTTGTCCAAAGACCCTCTCCAGCTCTCTTGGATTCCCTTTAGGCAACTGGAAGTGCTATAAAGTTTCCCTGTACCCTTCTCCAGGCTGAACACCCCCAGCTCTCTCAGCCTGTCTGTAGCAGAGCTGCTCCAGCCTCTGATCATCCTTGTGGCTTCCTCTGGACTCACTCCAACACACCCCTGTCCTTTTTACGTTGGAGTAAAGGGGGGAAATCCCCTCACTAAACCTGTTGATCACACTGCTGGGGATATAGCCCAGTTTCATAAAATAAAAGTAATATTACAAGCCAGCTTAACATCTGACTTCACCTCTGCCTTCTTTTTTTCTATTGTATTAGTTTTCAGAGCATTCCTGTGAGATATTTCTAGACCTGCCATAAATCCATCCCTCATTGGGGAGGTCCTAGGTCAGAGGCTATGGCCATGAATCCCTAGAATCTTTAGAGGGGCTATTTTCTCAGCAAAAGGAGATGAAAACAGCGTTTGTGGCAGGCAAACACCCCAGAGGAAGCAGAGGGCCCCAGACAGACGGACACATCCCCACCACTCCATCCCTGTGGCGGGAAGAGGAAACTCCTCGGCCTTGGCTGTGGGAGAGGGGTCAAGTGTTTCAACAGCTGGAAAGTGGATTTAAGCCAATGCAAACAAACAAACAAAAAGCCCAAAGAAAACAAAGCAGCCTGGATCAGTGCCAGGTGTTTAACAGAGGTAGAGGAAGGCTGAGACAGCACGAGACCCAGGAGACATCAGCACCCAGACCTGGCTGCTGTGTCCAAGAAACACAAACCGTGACAGGGAGGAGCATGAGAGGGCTCAGAGGCAATTTGGGGTCACGGGAGAACCTTTTGCCACAGCAAGGGCAGGAGGGGCTCAGTTTTCCTATCCTAGAAGGAGAAAAAAAGCTATCAGGTGATCCATGGCCAGCTATAAATACCCCAGGGATTGAGTAAACAGCATGGGGAGAAAAAAAAACATAAAGTGAAGCCGAAGAACAGCACTGGCACAGAGACATGTTTTTAGAAACTGGCCAGGAACGAGTTTAGGCTAGAAGGGAGGTGACAGCTCCTGCTCTGGCACAGCCACTGGAGTAAATGATTTGGTGCTTTCCAAAGGCTTGGGCAGTTTGGGGAAGGAGATGACAAGGCTGACAGGATGACGGGGACAGACCACCATGGGACAGACCCCATGAACAGCTCCAGCCTCTGTTCTTGCCCCAGCAGAGCACACAGACACCTCTCTGCTTACAGACAGCACCTGCACATGGATCCCTTCCCACTGCCTGCCTTCCAAACACTGCAGCAGCTTTGCAAAGTCTGAGATCCGGCACGGGAAGAGATTTCCCCTCCCTCACTCGCCAGCTCTGCCTTGCAGACCTCCCACATCCAGAACTAAACCCCGGCACAGCCGACAGAAGCATCCCCAGCAAGCAGACACCAGCGCAGCCAGGCTGCAGGAGTGTGCATGGGCAGCCACACGCTGGAAATCTGCAGCTCCTCTTCCTTTCACTGCCCAGACACGGCCAAGATGCTTCATCTTCAAGCAGGGAAAACATCCTGGCTCCGTGGACACAGAAGGTTCTCCTGGCAGCAGCGTTTTCTCAAACCAGGCGCTGGTTTGAGCGGCGTGAAGGCTGTCAGGTTGTTGTCAGCTATTTTCATGCTGCACCCAGAGTGAACTGGCTCACGTGATATTCACTTCTGGCACAGCACTGCTCAGCTCACAGGCTCAAAATATCCATCCCATTAGGGAAAAAAAATGGCTGCTTATAAATCAAATGTGGGACTGTCCCTGACGCTGTCATAAAATGGTGTCAAAACAAAAGCAAGCCTGTGCAGAACAGGCTGCTGCTCCAGTCCTGCCAGGATGAGCAGTTTTATTTGGATGCCAGAATATTTGGTGTTATAATCACAGCAGCAGATGATTCCACTGCAGGAAAGGGTGCTTCATGCTGGCTGCAAAACTGGAAGCTTGAGCCATGTCAGACCATGGGGATTTGGTGCCTTGTGCTGTGGAGAAGCACCCATGGAAAGCAAAAGGGAAAAAGCAAAACCCACTGTGTTTTCTGAAACACCCCAAACCCTGAACTCCAGCTGAGCAGTGCCAGACCAGAAGGATTCACATGGAGCTCTGCACATGATGTCTGAGGTGCAGGCTGCAGCAGAGGGGCTCTGGACACTCACAGCCCACTCACATTCCTCCTGCACTCTCATCTTGGGCTCTGCTCAGTGAGTGAGAATTCAGAATTCAACAGAGACAGAAAATTAAAAAAAAAAAAAAAACCAACAAAACAACAAAAACCCCACAAACGGAAAGCCTAAGGCTGCTGACAGTTTCCACTCTCCAGAGAATGTTTCTGGTTGTATCTTTGACTCAAAGGGTGGCTGGGAAACCCATCTCCTGAAGGGCATTTAATTTTCATTCCAAAGCTTTCACACCACGCAAAATAACAGAAAAACTAGACAAAAACATTCTACTACTTAGATACATCTAAAACCAGATCACTCTGCAAATCCTCTTTGGCATCTCAACCGCCTTTACAGCAGGAATGAGGCGTGGGAGGTGGCAGGAGCTTAGGGCACCCGTGGAAATCCCATTTTGCAGGCAACTTCCACCCTTATCAGCACGGCACCAGGTGCACAGGTTGATGGTCACTGCCCAGCTGCCACGTTTGCATAACTGCAGCGTGGAACTGTGTGGAGTTTAAAAGGTTGTCACTACACCCTGTGTCCTGCCATGAGCTTTTCCACATGGAAGCAAAGGCAGCCAGGGCCTGCCACAGAAGCCAGAGCCACACAGATAAACCCCAGCAGACCCAGATACCCTTTGAGATAAGCAGCTAAAATTAATTTTCTCTGAAGCTGCTTGTGACAGCCCATCATCTCTCCTCAGCCCAGCTCCACGAAATAATCCCCTTCAGCGAGAAGGAACTTTACAGCAAGAGGCTCCAAGCTGCATCGCTGGAATTGGGACAGGGAGAGGTAAAAACCGATGGGATGAGAATGGCTTTTGTGCACGCATTTCCCAGCTGAGCACTCAACAGCCCTGCCTTGGCTATGTCCCTAGTGGTGACAGGGACCTGAGGGTGCCACCACAGCATCCAGAGCATCGCTGTCCCCCGGGGCTGTGCAGACACAAATGTGGCTGGTGAGGCAGGGAGGAGCAGAAAACAGCGCTCAAGCACCACAACCCCACAGGCTGCCCCCGCTGTGGCCCCAGCGAGGCTCCAGGGCACGGAGGAGAGGGAGGGAGGGGGTCACCAAAGGCTCTGCGCTTCTCCATTCACAGCTCGGAGCGGGCCCGGCTGCCCCGGGCTGGGGCTGCAGGAGCCCCGCGGCCCCAGCCCGGGCGGTGCGGGCTCAGGTGGCCGGAGGGGTGGCCGCCAGCTCTTTGCCGGGGCCGGAGGGTGAATCAGCACCGCTGCTGGCCACGTTCTCGTATTTCGGCTCTTCCTCCGCGGCAGCCCTTCCCTTCCTCTCGAGGCTACCAACTAACTCCGGGTTTATGCCCTTCTCTGCGGCACCCGCGGTTTCGCTGGCCCCATCCTGGGCACCGGTGTTTTTTGACGAGAGAGATGCAAGGAGGAGGGACAGTCTCTTCGCAGCGGGATGCTGCTGCTTGCCAGGGGCTGACTCGGCAGGAGCTCCCGGCACACTCTCCCTCTGCTTGCAGCTGTTCTCTGAGTCCCTGCGCTGCGCCAGGGCACGCCGAGGAGGTTTCTGGATGGCCTCCATGCTCCTCCTCACCTTGGGCTCCTCCTTGGCAGCCCACTTGCCTTTCTGCAAGCTGCCCAGACGCTTCAGCACAGCCTGGACAGGTCCCTCGCCAGTCCCCTCCACCTTGCCGTCCTGCCCGGCCGTTCCCACCATCATGTAGATGGTGGTGACATTGGGCTCCTTCCCCTTCGCCTCCCAGCTGCCGGATTTTGCAGCTGCTTCCAGCGCCTCCACTCTCTGGGCCACGTGCCTGGTGCTGGACACCACCCTGCGGCGTCCCCCCGGGGTGGCCCGAGGCGACGGCCGGTGGCTTTCGTCCCCCTTGCTGAGGGGCTCGGGGTTCTCGTAGCAATCGCTGGCCGGGCGCTCGCTGCGGGGCTCGGCCCCCGCGTCCCCCGGCGGTGGGGTCAGCCTGACTGGGCCCCACGGGGCCTTGGGCTTGCGGCTGGGGCTGGGCGTCTCGGCCGCCCCGAATTTCGTCCCCTCGGCGAAGGACACAGAGGGTCGCTTGGCCTTGGCGATGCTGGAGGTGCGGGGGATGGCGAAGGGCTGCGAGACATCCTCGGAGTCAAAGGCGGACGGGTCCGGGAGCGCCTCGCCAGCAGGGGATGCTCCATCCTGCAGCTCAGCCCCGCCCAGCAGCGGGATGCCTGTGGGACAAGGTGACACGTGTTACGGCTGCCACCCTGCCCGGGGACATAATTGGGGACACTGGGACAGGAGCTGATGCAACAGGATTGTCCCTGGGATCGTTTCCCAGGGAGGAGGTTGTGAAATGGGGTTGCCCCACTGGGCACGGCCCATCGCACACGGCCAAACGCAGCCCTGCAGACAGGAAAACAAGGGCATGGAAATAAACACTGTCCGTGCCAAGCACACCTCCCTGGGACGGCCAGGATTGACCCCGGCAGCCCAGAGGCGATCAGAGAGGAAGAGGAGGAGCAGCCATGGGCGTCACCTTCTCTGGGAGGGACGGAGTACTCGGGTCCCTCGTTGTCGGTGTCGAAGGAGGAGAAGGAGCTGTCTGAAACCCACGCGGATGATGGTGGCTCGATGAAGCTGGGGTTGAAGGGGATTTCCGTGTCGTGATGGGAAACTGGGGAGGAGAAGACACCCAGCTGAACTTGAGCACCCGAGGGTGCTCAGAGGAGAGGAGTTTCAGGCTCTCCCCTAGAGAATGCAGCACTTGTGGAAGTTCTGTCGGCAGCTCTGCTTTGCTTACCTGTGACTTTGGGAAGTTTCGAGCCCCCCAGGGTAAAGCAGGGCATGAGAGCGCTGAGGTTGGCCAGCACCCCCTGCACGTGGTGCTTCATCCTGGCCACCACATCATCGTCCGGCACAGCCGCCCTGCAGAGCAGAGTGCACATCAAGGGACACAGCACATGGGGGTTTGTGCCAAAGGTTGAAAAGTACGAAAAATACCTGTCTCTGGCATCTGCTGAGCCAGCACCACAGCAGCAGCAGGCGACACAGAGCAGCAGCAGCAGGAGAGGGACAAGGATGGCGGCTGCAAGGGCTCCGTGGTCCTTCAAACCTGTGTGAGGAGATGGGTTGAGTCTGGCATGTCCTCTGGCTCTGATGCCCATAGAACAGCCCTGCATGGAGAGAGCAGGAGCTGACAACTCCTGGTGGGGCCAGGAGGCACCAGGATACATCCCAGCCCCTTCCCCAGTGAGGATGTGACAGTCCCTTGCCCAGTGCCAAGGAGTAAATGTGACATTAATCTTACTCAGCACACAGTCACCCTGCACAGGGTCGCACGTCCCCCAGGAGCACTGGCAGGGTGAGGAACAATTCACTCCAAAATACCCCTCAGGACAGGTGTCATTGCAGCTGGAAGAGAGAGGAAAGGAGGGAAATGCCCCGGGAGAGAGCAAGGCTCCAGCCCTGCCCCACTCCCATCATTATCCCAGAATTTTCCTGGCGTTACCTGTCTCCCCAGTAGCCTGCTTGGCAGATGCAAACTCCTGTCACGGGGTCACAGCTCCCCGAAACACACTCAGGACAGAGGAACTGGCATCCATCACCAAAGGTGCCCACGGGGCAGGAGCTGTTACAGCTGCCAAAACAGAGCAAAGCATCAGTGACTGCACCCCAGAGCAGGGACAGCCCCAGTGGCCCCACCCTGGGCGTACCTGGGGCCTGTCCAGCCGGGATCACAGCGCAGGCAGGACCCGGTCTGGGGGTCACAGGGCTCCCCGTGCTGGCAGCGGGGACACGGCTGGAGACAGCCCTCCCCATGGAATCCAGGAGCACAGGGATCCTTGCAGAGGGTCCCGTTCCAGCCGGGCTGGCAGGCCAGGCAGAAGCCATCCACGGGCGAGCAGGGCTGGCTGCGCTTGCAGCTCCCACAGCTGTGTGGGCAGAGAGGGACTGAGGTCACAACAGCCACCCTTGTACCCTTAAAAAGCAGGTTTCACCCCACTAAAAGCAGGTTTCATCCCACAAAATCATTAAGCATCATTTTGGATGCACAGCACACAGCTGTGCCTAATGTTCTGTGGTAGCTAGAGGGTGGAAGGGAAGCAGAATCACAGAATATTCTGAGTTGGGACATTTATCACCATGGGGAGTGAGACAAAGAACCAGATTTTAGGGTGACGCTTTGTTCTGGCATTAGCGGGGTGTTTCTTTTGGGGCAACGCTGATGCCTCATCCAACCTGTGATGCACAAACCCAGCTGGGGTCTCCCTGCCCAGCAAAAGGGACAGACACAAGTGCAGTGACTTCCCCCAGGATCTGACTGCATCCCTGCCGGATCCCCCCTGCTCCCTCATCTCACCTGTGCACGCACTGAGATCCGTATTTCCCTGCCGGACAGGGCTCCCGGCAGCTCCTGCCCTGGTAGCCGGGCTCGCAGCTGCAGTGGCCGGTGAGGGGACTGCAGGAGCCGTGCCCGCAGTCGCAGAGCCGCTGGCACGCCGGTCCCCAGAAGCCAGCCAGGCACTCGCACTTGCCCGTCTCCTGCGCGCAGGGCGAGATGTTGCAGGAGCACTTAAAGCTGCACCTCCTGCCCCACCAGCCCGGCAGGCAGCGGCACAGCCCGCTCAGGGGGTCGCAGTGGGACGTGGAGGGGTTGCACTGGCATTGCTTCCTGCAGCCGGGAGCCCACCAGCCCGGCTCGCAGTGGCAGGCGCCGGTCAGGGGGTCGCAGCGGCCATGGGGGCCGCACTGGCAGGGGAACTGGCAGAGCCCTCCCCAGTGGTTGGGGTCGCAGGTGCAGTGGCCGCTCACGGGGTCGCAGCGCCCGTTGGGGTGGCACGGGCAGCTCCGCTTGCAGTCGTGGCCCCAGTACTGCTCGGGGCAGCCTGCGAGGGGAAAGGACACAGCCGGGATGGGGAGAAGCCCGGCAGCCATCCGAGCACCCAGACGGCTTTAAAGGGGCATGGCAGGGGCTGAGCAAGGGGGAGGCACTCACGGGAGCTGCAGTCCGCTCCGAAGAAGCCGGGTTTGCAGCGGCACAGCCCGGGTTTCACGCACACCTCGCCCTCCCTGCAGGCGTCCTCCCCCTCGCACACGGCTGTCGTGGCAGGAAAGGCGCTCAGCACTCTCTGGTGCCCCGAAACCTGGGCTCACACCCCACCCACCTCCCGCAGGGACAGCATTCCCAGGGAAACCCCCATCCCGCTTCCCGCTCCATCCCTCCGGGCTCAGCTGCAGCACCAGCAGCGGCTGGGGGGGTCCCCACGTGGCGGGACCCCAGTGGCAGCGCTGGGACAGAGCTGCAGGGCTTCCCCCAACACTGAGGATCGGCCCGGATGAGCGCGGGGATCACGCTTTGGGATTCATCCCCATCCATCACTCACCGACCGTGCACGCCCTCCCGTCCTGCTTCCAGCCGGGACAGCACGCCGGGCCGGCCGGGAACCTGCGGGAGAGACCGGGGGGCGTCAGCCAGGGCCGGGGGGCCAGGGCGGCTTCACGGCCGAGGCGAGGCGATCCTTGCCCCAGTGCTGAGAAGGCGGCGCGGCCCCCAGGGCAACGCTCCGGAAGGAAACCAGAAAAATAGAAGGAAATTTAGGAGGCTGCAGCCCGAGTGGGAGGCGGGGCTGGTCTGCCCGAAGTGCTGGGAATGTCCCCATGGATCCCGTGCCGGGTGTCCCATGCCCTGGGAGAGGCTCAAACTTCGGCAACAGTGGAGAAATGGGGCACCGACGTGAAGGCTGTGAAAGGCGTCACCGTTGAGGGGAGACAATGGGAGAGACAACGTGGCAACAAATTCATGGGACATCAGCTCCCAAAGCTCTTTGGGGTTTGCTACACTGACATTTCCCCACGCTGAGTTTTGCCAAGGGTCCTGTATTGCCCTGTTGCCCTGAACTCAGAGGGTGAATGAGAGATAAACCCTGGAGAAGGGATCTGATGCCCCAAATGCCCAGACATGCCCCAATCACGCTCCCCAGCACCACCCCAGTGGTCACCACCCCGTGCCAGGCTGCACATCTCTGTCCATGGAAGGAGGGAGGGACAACAACCCCCTGGGGCTGCTGAGAGGCCCGGGAGAGGCACAAGGGGGGACCCCCGTGGCACCTACCTGCAGACATTCCTGCCCTCGGGGTCCAGCTCCTGGGCAGAGCTCTGCACCCACAGCCACAGCTGGAGGCAGAGGATGGGCCGGGCGCTCTCCATGCCAGCTGGGCACCAGGGCCCCGGTGCTGGTGGCTCCCCAGCCCCACGCTGGTGTCCCTCTGTCCGTCTGTCCCGTCCCACCCGTGGTGCGGCCTCTTCCTCCCTCCAGCCTTGGGTTTCTTCCTGAGGAAACGTGGGAGGAGGCGCCCCGATCCAGACGTCAGGGGTGCGGCGGGGAGGGGGAGCAGGGAATGCTGCTGCCAGGGATATTTCTGGCCCTGGCTGCCACCCTGCCACAGAGAGGGGCATCCAGGGGCTCAACACAGCCACAACAGGGGCTGGCACCTGCCTGAACATCTCACCTGTGTCACCCCAGCCCCATGTGCCATCCTCCATGGCCCCCCAAACTGATTTAGCCAACATTCCCCCCATCCAAACAAGGGGACCAGTGCCACCCCCTGCCTCAACCCCCCTGAGCCACCCCATGGCACTGCCAGCCCTGGCAGGGGCTCAGAGGAGGGGTCCCCTTGTCCCCCATGGCAACACAGCCTGACCTATGCTGGCTTTTGGAGGGCTGCTGGCCACTGTCCCACCTCGCCACGTCCCCAGGAGCTTTGTGTCAGCAGATGCACAGGAAACACCTTTTTCCTACCCAAGGCCAGCTCAGCCAAGGGGAGGCTCCGGGTTGGAAGCTCCCCTTGGCCATGCAGGAATTAACTCCTCCATGCCCAGCACTGTGGGATCACCCCCTGGAGCCCCCTCCCCATCACAGAAGGGGCTCAGGGGGCACAGCCATTAGGAGGAAGGTGAGGGATACCTGGGAGCATCATCCAGCCCTTCCCAAGCAGAGAGCAGACGCTGCAGCCAGAACCTCAGAGGAAAAATAAGAAACTGATTTATTTCCAAATTAAAGGTAGGAAGTACCTGATCTGAGGGGACTGACTCATCCCCATGAACACAAGGATTGTTCCAGTCTGCCAGGTCCCAGGGGTGGCAGAAGAGGTTCCAGTACAAAACTGATTCACCCCAAGTCTGAGAAGTGCCGGAGTGGCCCTGGTGCTGCTGATCCTGATGGCTCCCAGCCACGGGAGCACCTGGACACCCAGTGCAGTGTGCTCAGCCCCTCCCAGCCGTGTGCTGACCCCAGGACACCCCAACTGGACCTTCACATTGCAGGGATTGGGGAGGTACAGACAGAAGAGGGTGAGGTAAAACAGCCCCACAGAGCAGGGTGGGGCCATGGAACCCTGGGCAGTGAGCAGAGGGGTTTGCAAAGAGCCACCAGTGGATGGAAGATCCCTTGTGGGGTGTGAAGCAGGAGGAGGGGGCAGACCCCCACCACGCTGAGCTGCAAGCAGGGAGCAGTGGGGAGGGGGCACAGCTGTGAGGGCCCCTCTGGTGAAGCTGTGGGGACAGTGAAGGGTGGCTGGTGGGCAGAGATGCCCAGAGGTGCTGAGCTGTCCCATGCCAGGCTGGCAGCCCAGATCCAAGTGTCCCAGGGCGTTTGCAGGAATCTGTCCACGCTGTGGCTTTGCCACCACCACAGCATGGGGAAGGGCCAAGGCTGCTGTGCTGCTCTTGGAGCCACTGGAAGAAGAGGATCCAGGAAGTTCTGCTGCAAGGACAGATCCTGCTCCAGTTCCCGTGGGGTCAGAGTGGTGCTGTGGCTCTGTCAGGGGAGCTGGGCCCTGCCTTGCTCTCTCCCTCTGGCTCCAGCTCCGTGTCCAGAGAGTCGATGATTTCCCAGGTTCCTGAGCAGCTGGATGTGGGGGGGTCTTTGCTGCTGCCCTGATACCACAGCCCAAAACTGCAGAGAGAGCAGATAAGGGCTGTGGGGGAGAAGAACCTCCCCAGGGAGGATGTGGAATCCCAACCTCCCTCTGTGGTGGTGGCAGTCTGGCTGTGGGCCCTGGGAGCATGTGACACCCAGGACAAGGCAGATGCCCCAAAAAACAGCAACCCCTGTGGGCCTGATATTTCTCAGTCTGAAAGTTCTCCCAAGGAATCTTCCCTTGGGAAGAAATTCAGCCACTGGCTGAAAACCTTTCAGACTCAGAAATATCAGGCCCACAAACCCCTGTTTTGGCAGCATCCCTGCCAGCCCTGCTGACTCTGTTCCCATCATACCCAAGCTCAACAGATGCCAGGTGCCAGCCAAGCCCCAAACCTCTCCACTGGCAGAGCCTCCCGTCCCTACCAGCACAGGAGCAAACTTACAAGCTCCTAATTTTGGATTCTGGAGGCTGAGCATCCACACAGTCTGTGCCATGACCTGGGAGCCAGGAGCTCTCCTCTTCATCACTGCAGCACAAAGAAACAAGGGTAAACCTGCACTGAGCCACAGCAGCAAGTGCTGGAGCCACTCTGGAGTTTCTCCAGTGCTCCCAGTGCCACCACCTCACCTCCCTTTTGTCACATGCACACAGGGACAAGTGGCATTTGGCCAGGCCATGCCTGACTGGTGACAGACACAGGAGTTGCAGCACAAAGCCCAGCCCCTGTGGCACAGCTATGCCAGAGCAACACATCAACTGCAGACATCAAACCTTTGATCTCTGGAAGGAGGAGGCAGCTCTGGGCTTGGGGAAGCTCCAATCCAGGGCATCACACACATGGAAACACTGGAGCAGGCCAGCCAGCACCCACCCTGCACGGGAGGATCCCAGCCTGACTCACCTGCTCGCCGACTCCTCCGTTGTTCCCAGCATTTTGGCTCTGATTTTTTTCCTCTGTTTTTTGATATTTGACTTCATTGCATCTAGGAAGAAGCTGGGAATTCTTTCCTCGTTCAGCAGCTCCCTGGCAAAAAGCAGCCAGCTGGTTAACCAAGAGCTTGGGGAAGATTCTGCCCTGACTGTGGTGGGAGCAGCCTCTGATGGGCCAGGGGTGGCTGCAGGAACAGGACTCACCTCTGGTAATAGGCCAGCTCCTCCTGCACCAAGAACAGGTTGGTCTTGAGCTCATTTCTCTCCTGCAGGATCTGCTGCAGCTCTTCCTTGGAGAAGCAGCAGTGAGCAGGGCTCCTGTCCCCATCCTGGTGCTGCAGCTCCTCTGAGGGTGACATGGCTCCCTCCTGAGGGGATGGAAAGAGACTCAGCAGGCAAGCAGAGACCCCAAAACCCCCACCCAAAGGCTGGGTGCACACGCAGGCAAAAATGGAAAAGTCCCAGGAATGTCCCCATCTCAGCCAGCAACCACTGCCCATCACCACATGTGGCAAACCCCCCTCTTCCTCTGTGTCCCATCTAGTTTTAACTCCTATCACCTCATCTTGCTCCACCCATAACAGCTTTTAGAGAAGCTGTTACTGGCATTGCAGACTGGTCAGTTTTCAGCTGTGGGGTTTCCTTGAGTAGCCATGTCTGGGTGTTCCAAAGGCTCCACAGCAGCCTGGCAATGTGGGCTCAGTGCTGGTGATGCCCAGCAGCAGCGAGGCACAGCTCAGACTCACCACAGCAGGCTCTGGCTGCCGGCTCTCCAGGGCTGTCCTGCTCCTCCTGCTCGTTTCCCTCTGGCTTTGCAGCATGGCAGCCTCCAGGTCTGACTTGTGCTCCAGAGCACTCTTGAGCTGGGCCTGCACCACGGCCACCTTGTGCCGCAGCTCCTCGTTCATGGCCATGAAGCGATGGAGCTGTTCCTGCAGCTGGAGGGCCCAGGGCAGCCAAAGGTGAGCAGTGTCCCCACCCAGGGACGTGGTGCCACCTGCCCCAGCAGGCTCAGCAGCTGTGACAGCCCCGGGGGGGGGATGTGACATGAAAGCAGATCCCCGGGCCCCACCACACCCCAGAGCTCCCACGCCCTCACCGCCTCCGTGTCCCGGCTCTTGCAGACGATCTCGTGGGCCTGGGCACGGAGCTCATCCCTCTGCCTGTCCACCACCTCCTTCAGCCGCAGCATCACCTCCCGCTCCTTCCGTGCCGTGCTATCTGAGACCACACAGGCGTGGACAGCAGTCAGAGTCCCCAGGGACTCCCCCCAGCCCCACAACACCACAAAGTTCCTCAGTGCTTCTGTAAAGTCTGACTTGTCCCTGGTAATCTCACAGTGGGAGCAGTGGAAAGAAGGGAAGTGAGAGTTTTAGACCATTCCTGACACATCCCTGTGTTGGCACAGCAGCCCACACCCTGTGTCTGCCTCCACCACCCTCCCAGGAGCTTTCAAAGTGCTCTGGAGGTTTGGGATCCCTGTGATTTCCAGAACAAGGTAATGCCTATGCTCCCTGCTAGGACAGGTCTCCAAGGTGAGGGGAAGGAGAGCAGCATTCCAGGCTCCAGAAGAACAGGTTCAGCCCTGCACCCAGCCTGCCACTCCACAGGGACACCCTGTGGCATCAGGGGACTCCAAACCCACCGGGACACCCACCTTCCTGGGACTGGCTCTCTGCAAGCTGCCCCAGGAGCTGGCGGTTCTGCTCCTCCAGGCAGGCCAGGCGGCCGTGCAGGGCTCGCTCCCGGCGCTCGGCCTCCCACAGCCTCTGCTCCGGGTCCTGGGGACAGGGACAGCCGGGTCAGAGCCACCCCGGGGGGCGGTGACAGCCGGGTCAGCGCTGCTCCAGTGGACGGTGACAGCCCGGTCAGAGGCTTCCCAGGGGATGGGGGACAGTGGGGTCAATGCCACCACCCCGAAAGGGGACAGCTGGATAAGAGTCATCCCGGAGGGATAACTGGGGTAGACAGGTCAAACTATCCTAAGGGACGGGGGGAACAGCCGGGTCAGATCGCTACCAGAGAACTGGGACAGCGAGATCAGAGCCATCCCCTGGGAGAAGGGAACAGCCCCATCAGAACCGTGCCAGGGGATACAGGGCAGCGGGGCCAGAGCCATCCCCTGGGAAAAGGGAACAGCGGCATCGGAGCGGTCCGCGTGGGAATGGGAAGAGCAGGGCAAGAGCCGTCCCACAAAACGTGGGACACCCGTGCGAGCGCCATCCCCCG
>WEIU01007392.1:22628-41405 GCA_013389925.1 Aegithalos caudatus | reverse complement strand
GGCCCGCCCCGTCCGGGGCCGCCCCCGAGGCGGGGAAAGCGCCCGCGGTCCCGTTCGTACAAAATTTATTGAGGAAAAGTGGGGAAAACAACAACGCGCGGGGTGAGGAGGGCGAGCGGGGCGTAGTGGAAGGGGGAACATCACGAACACGCTGTTGAATATCAACAGTACTAAAGGGGGGCGCGGGCAGCTTTAGGCGTAGAGATCCTCGCGGTCGGCAGAGTAAACCTCCCCCTCCTGCAGCAGCGCGAAGTTGAGGAAGTGAGAGGGGCGATGGACCTCGTGGTAAAACTCCTTGGGGTTGGCGAGCTGCAGCTCGTACTTCATGTTGGGGTCGTGGCGGACACCTGGAAAAGAGGGAGCGTCACCCACCCGAGCACCCCTTCTGCCTCCTCCATCCTTCAGGAGCCTAACAAAGCCCTCCTCCATTCTAGGACCATTTCCATGCAAAATCATCTCTTTGGGTTCCTCCCCTCAAGACATTTCCAGTCCTTTTATGCTAGTCGAGTGTTCTGTCAGTCTCATTTCCTGACCCCTTCTCCAGCTGCCCGTGGTGTTCATGATACCAGGACCTCCCTCTGCTGGGAGCAGCTTCTCTCCTGCATTTTCCATTATCTCTTCTGCCTGACAGGGATTAATTATTCAGTGCTGATAGACCATGCACTACAATCCAGACAGAAATGGGATCTATTTCAACTCTCTAGCCACCAAAAAAATCATTGAACTGTCATCCCAGTGCTGGTACTAATGCAAGTTCAGGGCACAGTGCTGGTATCCCTGCCAGCTGCTCTGAGGAAGCTTTGGAGTGGGTGAGGAGTTATTCCCTCCTCCCCAAGCTCCTGACACTGTCTCCTTTGCCCTCCCCTCCCCAGCCAGCTCACCCATGAAGTTGTAGTTCCAGGAGCCCTGTGCTGGGACCATGAAGAAGCCGAGGAAGCGGTCGGACAGGAGCATCTGCACCCTCTCGTAGTGGGAGGGGAGGTAACCCTTGGGATTGTTCCCTTTGTCCGTGTTCTGCCGGCCCCACTCGTACCCGCTCGGGGTCAGTTTGTAGGCTGTCAGCGTGCAGGAGCCAGGGGTGAAACTGGAAAGAAGACATGAGGCAAGTCAAACTCCTCACCTGGGGCAGAGGAGGCAAAGCAGGAATGAGCCAACATTCCCTTTCTGCCAATTTTGAGTTCTCTAGCTCTGCACCAACACCCCCCTCAGAGGGCACCAGGAGCCTCCCTGCCCCTCACCTGCAGGTGATGATGATGGTCTTCTCCCCATCCCAGGAGGGGTTGTCAGCCATGACCTTGGCATGGGTGGTGACATCCTGTGGTGAGAGCTGAGGGGACTCGTTTGGTTGGGTGTGAATCCATCCCAGAGGTT
Source organism: Aegithalos caudatus (assembly GCA_013389925.1). NCBI lineage: Eukaryota > Metazoa > Chordata > Aves > Passeriformes > Aegithalidae > Aegithalos > Aegithalos caudatus. The sequence goes on along the minus strand of WEIU01007392.1, from coordinate 40,034 downwards.
CCATTTCCTGACAAAAAGAGAGGGGTTTAGAGAAAAATCAAAACCATTTAAAATGAGACCACTTCAAGGCCTGGCAAAAAGGACACAGAGATCACAGGCTTCCCCCTCACTTGATCTCAAACAGGTTTGGCTTCAGACTGAACCCTTTCAGTCCTACAACTACAAAAGACCATAGGAAGCTGCTCCACCACCTCAGGTCCTTGCTACTTACCTTCCACCCACCCTGGAAGCTGAACTTTAACTCACCTTGAGATACTCATGCTGTGGCAGCTGCCCTGGGAGGTGCACGGTCTGGTGTGTCCCCCACTGGGGCACCATCACAATGCACCGGATCTCCTTCACCTGGGGGTTGTCTGGAGGGCTCACTCCATACAGGTAACCTGCAATCTGAAACACACACAACTGCCTTAGAAAGCCAGAAGAGATCTCTGTGTAACTCTGAGAGTGGGAACTCCTTAATTCCTGAGGAGAGCATCAGAGGGATCCAGGTGGACAAATGACAACAGGTTCCCAGCCCTTCACCAAGAGCTCCCCCCTGGAATGTCTGAGTGGGGCACAGCTGTAACAAACTCCCTGCACACTCACCTGGGCCCGCAGGTCTGAGATGCAGATGAACTTCTTCAGCACATTTTTGGGAAGGATGTAGGTGTAACCTGTCTCCTTTATGTCATCTGACGAGACATAGATGTGGTTTGTCCGCAGGTGGAGGTTGGCAGCAGAAATTGCTCTGTGAGGAGGAGACCACGATCAGAGGGGGCAGAGATCCTCCCTGAGCATTCCAACCCTTCCCACCACCCCTGCCTGCCTTCCTACCTGACCCTCCACTCGGTCTTGGAGGAGAAGGTCTGGGTTTCGTAGTTGCTGGTGGTGGAGGTGATGATTTCATCCCCGTGTTTGTTCACCGTGCGGGTCTGCGTGGCCGTCAGCTGCGACTGCTCCTTGGTTTGCTTCTCGATTTCTGCAATCTGCTGCCTCTGCTGAGATGGAGCAGAGATCTCCATGCCCAGGATGATGTCTCGGATCTCTGACTGGGTCAGGGATGCAACATTCACGCTGGAAGAGAAAGTTCACCCCAGTCAGGCATTTCAAAATACATTCTGGAGCCTTCTCACCTTCAGGCACAAGCTTAGAACATCCACTATGAAAAAATTAAATCCAACTTTTCAAACAGAAGAAGGGCCATGATCACATGGTGCTCAGATCAAAGATCTGGTGCAGACATTTTTATCTGTCTTACCAGAAAGTTATTAATAATAACCAGATTTCCCTACAAAGCTGAGAGTGCACTGACAAAGGCCCTTGGCCACAGCCTTTAGGGCAGGAAGGAAAGGCTGACAGGATTGTGGCTTACTTGTTCTTCTTGCCATAGTCAGCAAGGATGAGATCCTTCAGCTGCACCTCCACCTTGATCCACTCCTCATCTGTCAGGGTTGGCCAGATGTGGTGAGGCTCAGTGATGGTTGTCTTGTCTGGCTTCAGGATCACTTTGGCTCGGTCGTTATTCACGTGTAGTGCTCGGAGAATCAGGATCAGACGGGAGAATGCCTTGGAGATGAAAAAAAAGATGCAGTTAGAAAGAAAAAAATTAAATATACAAAGCCCTGATATAGCATTCCTCTGTTTGAACACATAGGAACTGCCAGGGAAATCCATCTAAAGGAAAATCCAAGCAGATTCAGAGCCAAGTGCTCCCAAACAAATCATCAGGGATATCTGAGGCCTTGGTTCCTGCCTCATTTATCTGCAGCAAAGCAAAATGCAGAAAACACATCTGTGCTTACTGTGTAGGAAGAGATGGTTTTCAGCCAGTCATCATAGAGATTGAAGAGAACCATCTGGGGTTCAGTGGCCTTCAGGATGAGATCACCAAACTTCTCCACTTTCAGGCAGGCCTGGAAGGGTAGCTGCAACTCCGAGCCTTTGATCACAATATTGGGGAAATCCAGCAAGTGCACCTGGAGTTTATCAAGAGGAGTTAGCTCACAGCTACTGCAGAACACCACAGGCCACAGAACTGTCCTGTATCTCCCACAGATCAGACACACCCTCACAGAGCTGCATCCTTACCTCAAGTGGGTCCAGCATGCCCTTCCGTGTCACTATGATCTGCTTTGGCTGCTCCTCCACAGGAAGGGATCGGATCAAGGCAGCCACTTCTTCAGCAGTCTTCCACTTGGCCAGCTACAGAAAGACAGCAGGGTTAGAGAAATATCCCCCTGCTCTCCAGCAGCGTCTCCATGTCCCTGGGAACCAGAGGGACACAAGCCAAATTCTAAAAATACAACTGGAATTTATGGGTTGGTCCAGATCAGTGACAAGGCCCAGCCATTTCCTCCTTACTGACCACAGAGGGCAGTTCCCATTCCTGGAGCTCTGTTACTCCTGAGTGGCTCAGAAAAAAACAGCTGGCTCCTCCACCTCCCTGGATCTGCCACCTGAGTTTTCTCACTGCACTGGATGTATAGCCAAGTGCAGTGATTTGTGTAACAAGGAGCACAGCACTGTTCTTCAAGCTCTGCTTGATGATGTGAGGTCTTTACACCTCAGAGCCTCAAAATCCTTCCAGCAGCAATGCCTGTGCTCTTCCACTTTTATATCCCATGCTCCTGCCTGCCTGACCACTTGGACTTTGGAGCTCCAAACTCATTAAGAGGCAGGAAGATGATGATCTTTGTGATGTTTTCTGCTCAAAGAACTGTCCCAAGCAGCCAGAGCCCACCCCGAGGTCTCACCCAGGCCCTACCTGTCCCAGACGCTTCTGTCCTGCCCACACGGATGTGTGGATGATCTTCAGGAAGAGCTGTCCAGTTCTGGGGTTGAAGATGAAAATGGCTCCGTTGATGGGTTTTGTGGTCAAATTCCCTTCAAAAGTCTGAGGAAACAAGTGAGAGTGAGAAGTGCAGGGAGATAAATGGAACCCACCCACACCTTCACACAAGAGCCAACTCTGTGTGGGAAATGTAACAGCTGCTCTGTGCACACTGCAAAAATCTGGGTCCATGTGTTGACTCCCAGATTTCCATCTGGGAAACCTCCACCCCATTCAGTCCTTTCCCTGGGACACCCCTCTGGCCTCACCTTGTGGATGGTGACTCTGTACACGTTGGTGTCATCCACAAACCAGATGATCTGGTTGGAGAAGAGCTCTCCATAGTTCTGGGAGGACAGGTAGGGCTCTGTGGGCTCCGAGGAGTAGAGCTGCAGCCCTTTGCGGATTCGTTCCCTCAACACATACAGGGCAGGGTTTGCTTTCATTATCTTGGCCATGGCCTGCTGGATCAGAGGTTTGCTCCCAGGGAACCAGTTCCCATAAGCACTGAAGAAGGAAACAAAAATAAATTGTTACTGTTAGATCTGAAGAGGCAACAGCCCCACTTTCCATGCAGCAGCCAGGCTCCTTTCTACCTGCTGAAAATACAACTTTGTACTGCAGTGTGACTTCTGTGATGTCCCTGGGAGCTGCATGGATTTCCCCTACACCCCCTCAGTGGGAAGCCACAGCACACACATGCAGCAGTCCCAGAAAAGTTGCACCTTCTCTAACAAACACACTGGAGAACTGATTTCTGACTTTTCCCCTAGTTTCCAGTGAGAAACAGCTGTCCCCACTTGTAGGGACTTTGAAACAAGGCCTGTCCTTCAGCTCCAACAACAGTCTGACAGAAATAGCCTAAGAAACAAATTATTAATGAAGTGAGGGAAGTGAACCACTTCTATTGAGCAAAACTGGGCAACTTGAGATGCCTTATCCCACTCACTGCACATCTCCAGCTTCTGCCTCCTCCCCTCATCCTCCTGCTGGAATACAACCCAGTCTGGAGACGCACTGAGACAATACCCACAAACTACCAATGCCAAGCCTAGAAATTAAACCACAGAAGGTGCAGCTCTCACCTGTGCAAGTTGTAGGCCAGATCAATGGCAATGAGCACCCCAGTGGGAGAGGGGTAGATGCTCATGTTGTCTGTGGTGTAGTCCAGGAACTTGGCCCTGGCGTAGCGCTCGATGTCGTGGGAGTCGTAGTCGCCCCAGCGCAGCTGGATGTCAATCCAGTACTTCTGGGTGGTGGTGCTGTCCATCACATCCCTGAGGAGAAAGCAAGCCACAAAGAGTTCATCTTGCACAAAACTCCCCTGCAGTAACTGTCACCAAGCACTGGCTGCAGCCAGCTCATATCCACATTCCACCCTGCAAAGGGACTCTACTGTTCTCCTCACACAGCAGTGAATGCAGAGGCTGTTGAGAGGTTTAAAAAAAAGCAGCAGAGAGTCCACTGCTGTGTAGTCACGAGGGACATCTGCCCCAGGGACTGTCTGGTGACGATTCAGTGAGAATTCATTCCAGATTCTGGCCCTGGGCCAGCTCAGCTTTGTGGGGTTTCCACAAGAACTTCCAACACCTCAGGGAAAAGTTCATCCAGAGGAGAGAACTGGAGCCAAGGCAGTGTTTGTGTTCTGCAGGAGGCAGTGCCAGGAGCTGCTGAAACCACCAACCCAAACAAGCCCTGTGCTTTGCTGGACACCATCTCCAGGGTCCCCTAGATGCCCAAGAGACAAGAGGCTCTGGATGACAGGCTCAGCAGCTCTGCAGGGACACTGAGGAGAGGGAAAAGGGAAACTCACTTGGAATCTGCCAGCAAGGATGGACGTGACACATTCCACTTGTAGGAAGCAAAGAGAAGGATATCTGCACATGAGGAATTCATCTTGTAGGACTTCCTGGGATGGATTGTCTCTTTCTGCACTGTCTCAATCTCCAGAGCATCCAGCTCTTGATCAAACACCTGGAAAAAAGGTAGTCAAAGATGAGGTGAGTTCAAGCAACCCAGGTAAGGAATCTATCCTCAATATCAAGGCAGTCAGAAAAATCCCATTTTCCATTTCTTTCCTTTCTTTGCCAGATTGATGGAAGAAAACTGGTCCTGCTCCAAAAGGGCATAGAAACAAAGCAAGCCAACACTGCTCACCTGACACAAATCCATGACAATGCTCTCATGGATCTTCTGCCACAAGTGAGCTCGGAAAATCTGGATGAGGGAAATCTTCAGCGTGGGGATTTTGCCGTGCATGAAGATCCCTGTCAAATCCAGCTGCACCTGGAACCCAACATACACCTGCAAAGGAAAGGCAGCTGTGAGAACACACAACAGCACAACTGAGGAATTTTTAAAAAATGGAGCATCTCCTGTAAAGGAGATTTAGTAACTCTGTAAGAGATGTTCTGAGAATTAATTGGATCAATTAACTGCCCTCATTTCAGTGGAAAAGTGGTGTCTGCTCCTAGAGGGACAAACACCAGGTACTTACATTGGCTCTGTTAATGGTAGGAGACCACCAGAGAGTGAATCTTCTGTTTGGAATTTGGTTCAAACCCGATCTCTGGGCATTTGTCAGCTTCTTCCACTTCATGGACTCCTCAAAGCCACTGGCCTTCTCCCTAGAAAGGGCAGATCATCAACTGCATTAGATTCAATTGAATGAGATGTCCCTCATCTCTGCTAGTAATGGAGACAGGGATCAGCCACGAGCTGGAAGGGTTGTTTCATGCCAAGAAATTTCCATGGATTTGCAAGAAGTTCAGCTGTAGCCCCCTCCCAGGTGCCCTCACAACTGAACTACACAACTGAAAACCAGCAGAAACTCAACAGAATCAGCACAGCCTGAGCCCAGAGCCCAGATCAAAGCTCCCCTTACCAGAAGAGACCCTCCCACGTGGGGAAGTAGGTGCCCTTGAAGAGCGTGTGCTCCAGGATCCCTTCCACGCCGCCCAGAGCCTGGATCATGTCCGTGCGGTAATTGTTCAGGTTCCAGAGTTTGCCGTCGTGGCGCTGGTGTGTCCACCAGAACGGGTTCTGCTTCAGCACCTGGAGACAGCAGCAAGCACATCACTCACCTGGCTGCACTCCTTGCAGGAGCCAACACCGTGGTGATGGGCAGTGAACAGGTAAAATGCCTCATGCCCTCAGGGATGGAGGGCACAGCTCGTCTACAGCACCAGTTCTGTCAGTGTTACTCTGCAATTCACACTGGGTGGAATCTCAGGTGTTATTTTTATCTTTCAGGGACTGGCCTTCTACAGAGCTGTCATTAAAAGGCTTTAAATAACAAATTATTCCATTGTTACTAAAACTTAGTGTTTGGGATATTTTTCTCTCTCCAGAACCATTTCTGTAAAAGGTAGTTGTGTTTATTGTGGTTTTCTCTGATACACTGCAATTTATCCAAATGCTTCAAAAGGGGATAGCTACAAATTCTGGAGCATTTGGCTCCAAACCACCTCTACCAGTCCCAACACAAGGCTGTAAATTCTTTCTGCAGCCCAGAGAAAGAAGTGCACCTGCAATAATGCAAGGTAAAAGGACTTTGTGTGGAACAGGTATCTGAACTTTGTACTCAGGTGAAGAGAAATTCCCTGTCCATACCTGATACTGTTTGAAGTCAGTCCTGACTCTCCACCCTTTATCATAAGCCAGAGTGTGCCGGTCCTTCTGGAAAAGGGTGTTAATCCGAGGAATTCCCCTGTCCCAAGAGTCCTCCAGATCCTCCAGTGTCAGACGCCTGAAGAAAAAAAATCCCCACACTTTGTTACCTCTCAAGTTACAGCAATGCATTAATGAGAGTTCAGCTGATGAGATCACAGAAGTGACACAGAGCTCTGGCAGGGGACACTCAAATGCCAAACCTCCTCCAGAGGTAAGGGAACAGCATTGCAGGTACCACAGGGCCAGCAAGATCTCTAAAATCCTCAGACAGCATAAAACTTCCCAGTGCTGCCTGTCCTCCCACACATGGACACACACCTGTTCTGGGCTATGGCCTCCTGTCGTTTCAGGGCATACTCTGCCCACACCCTCTGAGAGTCAATGAATTCACTCTCCCATGGCTGGATGTAACGATACAGATTTGGGATGAGCTGGTCCTCCTCATGACTCATTCCCGAGCGGAAGTGAGTGATGCCAACATCTGTCTGCTTGGACCACCTGGAGCAAAGAGACAAGAATGAGGTGGGAGGAACTGATCACTGCCATGAGCTGCTGTAAAGGCAACACACCTCTGTACCATGGCAGGGTTTAGCACTCATGGAACATCTTTAGGGGAAAGAGCATCTAAGAGAACACTCAAGTCATGCAGGAGTTAGAACAGCACAACTCACCTCAGGTCAGACTGAGGGATGAGAACGTGGCCCATGGAGAGCATGCCCAGCCCACCCAGCTCCTTAGGGGTGTAGAACACCACAGGAGGAAAACGACTGGGCATTTTGGAATTCAGGCCAATCTTGATCCGAGTCTGGATTTTATTCTCACACTTCACCAGCAAATCCAGCAGCTCCTGAGTATTCACAACAGCTTCCCGGAAATAAGTCATCAATCCAATCAGAGCTGTGTTCCATTTATTGACAATCTAGAAAGGAAAGAAAAGGATCAGCTCCTGGCTCATTCCCCAGGAATGTGCAGAAAGCTGTCCTAGATCTCCCTCCCTCCTTACCTTAGTGAAGGTTGTGGAGCCAGAGGCCATGAGGATCTGCCTCACTCTGTTGTGAAACCTCTGCATGGACTCATCATCCACACGCAGGAAGCACTGAGCCGTGCGCTCCTTGGTGACCTGCAGAGCACAGACCCATCAGTTCCCCCCTGGGAGCCCCTCTCCAATAGATGGAAATCCCACCCCAGCAGGGATTTCCCTGCCAGCCCACCTCGTTCTGCAGGTTCCAGACCCCGTCCTTGTGGGTGAACTCCTCGTAGCTGGTGCGGCACTTGGGCAGGATGCGGCACTCGAAGCCGCACATGTTGAACAGCAGGTTGGGGTTGTCCTTGCTGTACACGGACACGAAGCTGTTCTCCCACTGCACCGTGGTCACCGAGCGGGGCAAACGGTTCTTGATGTCCCAGAACACAGCACGGCCCCTGGAAAACAGCACGTGCACATCAGAATCGCAGAGCTCCCCTAATTTTCCAGGATTTCAGCGCAGACCCCTCACTCCTCACATCTCATCCTGAGCACCCATCAGTCTCCAGCAGTTATTTATCACTGATTTTCCCCCCACTTCTGTCCCAGCTGCAGCACTTACAGGTTCACGTCGTGCTTCATGAGGCGCATCCGAGCATCCCGGGGCCAGCACTTCTTGTTGTTGTAGCCCACGATGTTCTCGTTGTTGGGGTCGGGGTGCTCCGTCAGGTACCGCTGGATCAGGTCTCGTGCCTCGTCAGCTGTGAACCTGCAAAAGCACAGAAAAGGATTATATGCAATTATATGGGTGACTTATCAACAGCAGTCTGGTCAGAAAGGTAAGGATGTAATTAGGAAAAGCTGTTTGTCAGCCCGTTTGAAGGTAACTATCCCATTTTTGTACCCCCTCAATGAATGGGGGAATTTCATCAGCACACAGCAACTCAAGAGTTTGGGTTAACTTTCCATGAAGTGGCAGAAAAGGCTTATTTTACCAGTCTCTAATTTACCAAACCCTGACAATTTTGTATTTCTATTGGTCATTTGTGTTTCTTGACATTGTTGTGTTTCTATTGATCCAAGCTGCATAAAAGCAAACTGAAAAAAGCAAGAGGAAGCATATGGGCATCCAGTTATCCAGGGAAGTCTGTCAATTCAAGTATTCCTGATCTTCAACAGCAAAGGCAACAAAAGCCAGGAGCAGGAGCATACTAATTCTCTCCCTTTCCTTTGTGTCCACCTGAGGAAAGCAGGGCCCCAGAGATCTCACCTGAAGAAGATGTGAATCCTGTCAATGTATCTGCAGAAGAGGCGAATGGGATGGGCCACCTCCGTGGCAATGTCCTGGAAGCTGAGGAAGTCATTTGGCATCTGGGGAGGCCCAGCCATCTCACTGGCCCTGTGCAGGCCCAGCACCAGCAGGTCCATCACAAGCCCATAGTACTGGACTATGAAGGAAGCAAACTGCAGCCCACGAATAATCCCGTAGGAGTTTGTGTGATTCATGTCCTGAGGAGACGAAGGGGAATTGTGAGAAAACACATCCCAACACATCAGAACCCTTGCACCTGAGCAGCTTTTCCTCAGCAGGACCCATAAAGGCTTTTTTACTCCCTCATCACTTTTATTGGCAAGTCTTATGTTCCTTCTTTGCCACGGGTCCAAAACCTCCTCCCTGGTGGGTCCCATTTACCACAAACCCCCTTTCCTGACAACAACCATCACCTTGTAGTTGATCACCACGTTGTTCTTGGCTGTCATGTAGTCAGCAATGTTGTGATCAACGATGAGACGCAGCAGCCTGTTGAGCAAGGTCAGGTCAATCTTCTCATACATCTTCTCAAAACGAGATTCCAGCATCACGTTGCATTCCCCTTCACTCGTTTCCCAAACATCCTGAAGGTTATTAATGCCTGAGGGAACAAACAGTGTTGTGTTATCTGACACATCAGAGTACAGAGGTAGCCACTGGGCACAGGAACTCAACATAAGTCCTGCAATGCCTGATTTTTCAGACTCTGGATCTTCCAGTCTATCCAGAAGGAAGGAGGGAGGAAAACTATGGAATCAACCATAAATGCTGTGCAAGTTGTCTTCCTCCAGTATATACATACGTATTAACCTACAAAATACATCTCTGATTTTAATTACTGACTGCAAATCACAAAACCAAAATTCAGCTCCTTAAAGGATTCATAGGACACAAGTTCCCCCACAGGAAAAATCATTTTTGCATGGAATCCAGGAACCCACTGACCTTGGCACCACTTGTAGACCAGCAATGGGGGTGGTTCAGTGTCAGCAGGTTTGATCCAAGGAGGGAAAAGTCTTCGTTTATCAGCCTCATACCACAAGTATTGATCCAGATAAGCATCTGTGATCTTCTCCAGGGGCTCAACATCATAAACAGGGACCAAGTGGCTGTAGAGATCCATGAACTCAATGCCCACCTTAAAAAAAAAAAAAAAAAGGGGGGGGGAAACTGAGGCTGGTAGTTGAGAGAAAACACAAAGTTTTTTATGCTATTCAGCTTCTGAATGCAGCATAACATGGCTGGGCTTTCACCCACCTCCTTGAAGGCTCTCTGAGTCAACAGATGTCGCTTGATTCTGGACAGAGCTTCATGGGGATTATCATAAGCCTGCTCAATCAAGCCCAGCTCTTCTCTCTGTGACTGATTCAGGCGTGATTTCACACTGAAAACAAGGGAGAACAGCTCAGCACCTGCACATGAACAGCCTAATGGCCACTGCTTTGAACTGATGAATGATAATGTTCAACCTGTAAATCCTCACAATCCACATCCCCAAACTTACAAGCATGGCAGTGGTTTTGCCCAAGTTACAGAGTCAGTAAGAATTCAGAGATAAACTGGCAGTACCAAAACCAAGTTTTACCAGTCTACCAGGGTAAATTTTACACCATAGCTCACCACAACAAAACAGAAGCCTTTTCCAGTGCCCCTGAAGTTCAAGATCATTTCCACTGCTTACCTGTAAGCTTCCTTCAGCCTCTCCAGGGCTAAGATCAGCAGCTTGGTGTCATGCTTATAGGACAGTGGGGGGAAGGGAATGGGGGAGAACCTCCTGCTCTCCAGCCAGTGCACTGTGGTTGTGTACACAGCAACAGCCTCTTCTGCAGTGATGTAAGGCCCATCCTGCAAAACCACAGCACCAGAATTAATCACTGAAAGCTTCCCTATGAAAACAGCATTGAGCTGGGCAATTTCAGGGAGGACAGAAGTACCTTCAGGTAATTATGCTGCCGTTCCTGCTCAGCTTTCAGGTAGAGTCTGGTCAGCCTGCCCAGGTTCTTCTTGCAGACGGTTTTGTCGACGGTGGCTCCGCGGCGGATGCGCTCCCGGTTGTAGTGAGCTGTGTTTGTCCACCAGTCAGCTTTGGCCTTCACGTACCTCAGGATCATGTTCTCAATTGGAGTTGGCAGCCCTGGCACCTGGGGAGGGACAGGGACTTGAGGGAAGCAGGAGTGGGAGCCTTCCAAGAGCAGCTCCACTTGGGTGATGTTAGAGTTGAACCCAAAGGCCAAGTGAGAGATTTACCTTCCAGGGAATATTGGCCTTCCAGCAGCGCCAAGCCTCGCTCAGGTGCTGCAGGATGGTTCTGGCTTTGTTCTGCTTGATCCCTTCTGGCATCATGTCCAGGATGTCATGCATCACAGCTGCCCTGAGCTCCAGGTCAAAGTGAGACTCCACACGCTGCTTCGTGACTGTCTTTGCGACACCCTTCGAGTGACGGCCTGGAAAAAGCAAAGTCCTTCAGGAATTCTGACACCACAGTGTCCGTGATTCTTCTTCCTGATTCAGGAGTGCATGGGGGTGCAGGATGTCTGGAGAAATCACACTGCCAGGAGTCTGGAGTAGATGATTAAGTGGCTACAGAGCAGGAAATCTCACTTCCACTTAGAATCTGTTCTGGGGGCACAGATCTTGGAACAGCTCCAAACTGGTCAATGGAGCATGGATAAAGACCACCAGTGTGAACAGAAAACTGGCTGGCAAGCAAACAGTATTAATCTTTACCACACACTCCTCCCATGTGCAGGATTTACAGGGTGCTGACCTTCAAACTGCCTGGCCAGCAGATTCCCCAGCCAGCGTTCCAGCAGCGGGGTGATGCCCCTCATGAAGAACAGCCACACTCTCCAGCCTGGAGCCCAGAAACCACAGCCAGGACCTTTGCCCACAGGCCCCTGGAAGAACAGAGACATGGTAAGAGCAGGTCATTTATTGACGTTCCAGAATCCCTCCCTTGTTCCTCAGTTGACATGGGGTCAGTGTCATGTGGAAAGGTGGAACTTACTGTGTTAAACCTATAGTAGATGAGATGTTTCAGGTCCTTGCACATCCGAATTTGCCTCATCAGTTTGTATTTGTACCGGTACATCCCTGTGAGCTGACCCACGTGGGCAAAGATGTACTGCAGGCCATCTGCCAGCTGAGACATGGAACACAGTCAGGGATAACAATCATCACCTCCACAGCCAGGTTTATTGGACAGAGAGTATCAGGCCATACAAAGCTCCTAATGCTGGCTCAGACAATGATCAATTCTTATAAACTAATATAAAAGCAGGATTTCAAACAATGCTGAGTATTTTCATTGTTTCCCCTCTTCCTCCTAACACTGCAACATTCAGCCACTTTGTGCATCCCATATAAAGTATTCCAATTCTCCTCTCAACTTCTCACCACATTTAAAAACAAAAAAGACCCAAAAAGCCTACCTGAAATGCATCCACATTTCCCAGTCTGTACTGGACGTGGCTGTCCACCACCAGCTTAGTCAGGCGCAGGACCTCTCGGCACAGATGGAAAGCGTTCCCAAAACGGGATTTTTTTCTTTCCTGGATAAGACAAAATATTCAGAATTTATGTAACAATGTCACAGAAGAGTGAAACAACTCCAATTAGGTCAACAACTGAAACACTGTGGCCTCTCTTTCCTCACTGGCTACACAATGACCTTCAGGTAAACTCTGCTCTTGTGTACAACAGCACATGGACTGATTGGTACCTTTGTGGTGAGGGTCTTCACAGGCTTCAGGTTGAAGTTGTAATCCAAGTGAAGGTAATTCAGATTCTTTCTGTGGATCAGCAAGTTCAGCATGTTGTAGCCCTGGCGACACACTTGCAGGCCAACTTCCACCCAGTCCAGCTTGGTCGACTGGAAAAACTTGGTAGCCTTGAAGGAGCGGAACAGGTACCTGGAGAGAGCAGAGACCAGAGTCAGCTCCAGCCCCTACAGAGATCAGCAGTTCCCCACTGAACTGAGCCCACTCACCTCTTCTTCTGGGCCTTGGGAGGTCTGTGTTTGAGTGCATTCAGGACATAGTATTTCAGGAGCTTCTGGTAGGAGACTCTCACCTTGACTGGCTGTCCTGCTGGGCAGTGCTCACGGTACCTATGGATAAATCACACTCCAAAGCTTCAGCTAACCCACATTCCTTAGAGGGAAGTCTCCAGAAACTCTCCTAAAATCTCTAGAAACCAGTCACCATAATATCTTTATTTAATTTTCATTTTAACAAGGTAGTAATATCATGATCATTACATCAGCCCTTCCCCCAGGACAGAACTCACCAGTTCTTGACCAGTGGGATGTCCAGAGCTCTCCGGGTCCTGCCAGACCTCAGATTGAAGGGTCGTGGGGCCCACAGCAAGGCAATGCCATTGGCTGTGTTATCAGTGTAGAGAGGGGTGTCCTTCAGGAAAGGCTCCACAAACTCTGGCAACTCAAACTCTTCATCGTCATCAGGCAGGGGCTCCTGGCTCTGAAATACAGAAATGCCACACAAGGTGTTTCCTGGTTGCTTCAGCTCAGTTTCTGAGTTAAGCAAGTTAAAAAAACGCCTCTTTGCTTTCATGGAAGAACTGTGGCTGTACTGAGCATGAGAGAAGCAAAAAGCACTCAAGAAGGCAAACTGTGGCTACCAGACCCTGAGTTAGGTGTTATGGAGGTAACTGCAGGGAGATGTCAGCTCCAGGAATACACCAAGGGCAACCAGAAAAATAAATAATCTGTCAGAAGACTCCAACACTATTAATTAGACACTGGGCTTTATCCCATGGAAACCAAAGGAGACAACTTTGTGCAACTCCAGAAGTAGAAGAAGACTAAAATGATAACTCTGGCTATTTTTGTCAAAGGGCTGGTGCCTTCTCCTGAAGTATCTGTTTGTGTGCTACTATCAGAAGCAAGGTACTAAAGTCCCCTACCTCCACACATAAGGTTTATCACAGTAAACCCAGTGACTCACCTTGACAGAATGTCTGTGTGAAATGGGGTTGATCAGAGGATCAAAGTAAAAAGCTGGGAGGTCAGGATCTTCTGTTTTAATGAAAACAACATTTGGAGTATGATACCTGCAACAACAAAAAAAATGCATTAGAGCCTCTGACAGCCTTTCTCTCCTCTCCTGGCTCTGGTGGCTGCTGCACTTACCAGGTGAGGTGGACATGGTGTGGCAGGTTGTTGTACAGGTACGGGAAAGCGATTTTGTACTCTGTCCTGATGGGCTGCCTGATGATGATCTTGTTGATGTCATTAAATTCATTCCAGTCTTCATCCCTTAAAACGAGACAAGAAATGGTTATGCAGGTATTCAGGGTGAGAGAGACAAACACCTGTGACTGAAAACATGCTGTGAGCATGACAGCCTAGAAAACCACCTCTCTCCCTCCCCTAAACCCAACACTTACTGAAGATTGATGTCTCTGACAAGGGGCTCAAACTTGGGACCTCCAGGAATGGCCATGTTCAGTGCCTTGGAGGTGAAGAAGGCTTTCAGGTCAAACAGATAGAAGTAGTTGTCATCCACCAGGTCAGTGAGCAGCTGGTTGGCCAGGCGGTACAGGGTGGACATCATGGGCAGGGTGAACTGCCAGCGCTGGTACGTGGAGCCATTGACGTACCTGGGAGAGCAGAGCAGGGACACTCCAGACACAGCCAGAGCAACAGAATAACCAAAAAAACACACCCCTTGCAGAGCAGGGACACTCCAGACACAGCCACAGCACCACAATAACCAAACACACACCTGCAGAGCAGGGACACTCCAGATACAGCACTGCAACAGCCAAAAAAACCCACCCCTTGCAGAGCAGGGACACTCCAGACACAGCCACAGCACAGCCCAGGACNCACCCCTTGCAGAGCAGGGACACTCCAGACACAGCCACAGCACCACAATAACCAATCACACACCTCCTGCAGAACAGGGACACTCCAGACACAGCCAGAGCACCACAATAACCAAACACACACCTCCTGCAGAACACGGACAGTCCAGACACAGCCATGGCACCAGAACAGCCAAAAAAACACCTGCTGCAGAGCAGGGACACTCCAGACACAGCCCAGCACCAAAACAGCCAAAAAAACCCACCCCTTGCAGAGCAGGGACACTCCAGACACAGCCCAGCACCACAATAACCAAACAAACACCTCCTGCAGAGCAGGGACACTCCAGACACAGCCACAGCACAGCCAGAGCACCACAATAACAAAAAAACCCCATCCCTTGCAGAGAATGGACACTCCAGACACAGCCAGAGGACCACAATAACCAAACACCTCTTGGCACCCTTTGTTCATCAAGGACAGGTAATACATGGGTGTCTCTAGCCTGAAGAAAAGGCTGCAGCACTGTTAAAGATCACTCTGGACTCCTCCTGCTTAGAAAATGCTGCTCCAGTTCCTCTCCTCCTCTGTGCCCAAACTGACACAGAATATCTGTGCACCTTTAGCAAATAATCAGTTTCAGATTCCAGCTGGATAATGCAGGCTGTCAGCTTGCTGGCATGGTCAGAGACATCAGTTTTAGCAGGTGAGTGGGGAGCAGGCCTCCTAGATGTGAATGCCAGCATGGTTTGGGTTGGAAGGAACCTTAAAGCTCATCTTGCTCCAACCCTTCCACCTTCCACTATCCCAGGTTGCTCAGAGCCCCATCCAGCCTGGCTTTGATCACTTCCAGGGATGGGGCAGCCACAGCTTCTCTGAGCAACCTGCAAGCAAAAGATGCAACTTTCCAGCACTCAGGTCTTCCCTCCCACCCTTGAGGGAAGGTTTTTCTCTCCCCACCAACATCACACAAAGGTTAATCACTGCTCTGCACAGATAATTCATGTACTGCTTGGTTTTCCCCTCTCCCTTCCACAGCCACGTACTTCCTGTTGTCCTTCAGAGGCTGGTGGTCATAGAACCAGTCCAGCACAGGGGCATCCTCCTCTGGATCCAGCTCCAGCTGAATGGCTTCCAGGGGCTCCACATCCAGGATGTTATCAGCATAATCCAGAGGGGGCTCCTCATCATCAAACGGGGGGAATCGCATCCTCTTGAAGTGACGCCTGTCCCTCTTCTCCCGCCTCATCATAATCCACATGGAGCTGCAGGAAACGGGGGGAAGGTTAAAATCAGGGGGGTTTTATGGTGGATACAAAAAGGTTTGCCCCACCTGGATGAAGCAGAAGGCACCTACCCCCACTGGGCAATGTAGACAGGCTCGATGACCCAGGGGATCTCGTTGACAAAGGAGATGGCGCCGGTGATGTGGTACAGGACGGGAACGTCTCGGATCTGCTCCCAGGGCATGGGCATGTTCTCCAGGAGCTTCAGCACAGCATGAGGCATGTACTTCAGAGCACTGCAACCACAGACCAAGGAAAACCATGCTGGAGTGCATCTCAAGGACAGTCAACCACCTGCCACAAGCCCAACAACCTCACGTTTTCCTTCCTGCGAGCTGCTCATGGGACCCATTCAAAAAGCAAATCCATCAATTTCCCGCTCCACCTTTGTACTATCAAAAGGTTTTTTCCCGTGATTTGGCTTTCAAGAATGTTGCAAATAAAAATTGAAGTTTTTAACTGGGTTTCTGGAGTTTTTATGGGCAATGGTAAGTTACTGCAGCAGCGATGTGCACTAGACAGCTCTCTACACGCAAACAACAAAGAAACACACAGGATGCTTCTCAATCTTGGAGAAAACCATTTCATACTCCTTCCCCACTTCTTCTAAGACACTGTGTATATGCAGGGTAATGTATTTTCTCATAAATTCAAAGCAACAATTCCCTTTGCTGATGCTCTTTTGCACTGATACCTCACAGCAACAGACTGAACTGCAACTGACACTGAAAGCCTTTTGGTGAAGGAGCTTTCCCTTCAATGATGTATTATCCAGGCTAATGTTTCTTCCCATAAATTCAAAGCACCAACTCCTTTTGCTGATCCTCCTCTGCACTGATACCTCGGGGCATCCCCACTGAGCTACAACAGACATGAAGAGCCCTTTGGAGAATGAACTCTCCCTCCAAGAACTCTCAAGGCTGCAGCGGCGGATGCCCTGAGCTTCCGTCCGTCACACACCGGGGATCCCTCACCCCAGGTAGACGCGCTTGTCGTGCCGGAACTTCCTATTGGTCATGTCGCCGTGGTCGCGGATGATTTTGCGGACATGCTCGGGGGGCATGTCCTCCTTCTGCGCGTCCACGAAGCCGAATTTCCTCTTCTCCGCATAGCGCTTGGCCTGCAGCTGCTGCCACTTGCGGGCTGCGGGGACACAGAGACGGCGGGTCAGGCCTTGTCCCCCGCGGAGGATCTGGGGTGCCGGGGCCGTACCCACCTTTTTCCTGCAGCTTCTCCTCGGACATATAGTCGGGCAGCGGCGCCAGCGGGTTGGGCACCGGGGCGCAGCCGCCGCGGTACGGGAACACGGCGGCCATGGCGACGCACCTGCGGAGAGGGTGGAGAAGGGCTCAGGGCGAGGTACGGGACCACGATGAGGACGCCGGCGGTCGCTCCCCGATCGATCCCTCCCGCCCGGCGCCCACCCCGGACCGGTCGCTCCCCGTTGGCCCTCACCGGCAGCCACGACCCCCGAGCTCCGCCACCACAATGGCGGCCCCGCACCGCCTCTACCGCGCCTGCGAGACCCGGATGTAG
>WEIU01007392.1:0-17015 GCA_013389925.1 Aegithalos caudatus | reverse complement strand
CGGTGCGCCCGGCCCGGGGGGGGCACGGTCAGCATCGCCCCCGAGGGGAAGGGCCGGCAGCTCCCGCATCCCTCCGCGCAGGGATGCGGACACGCAGCGCTTCCCGCCGGGCCGTGGGACACGGGGAGCGGGAGAACGGGAATTGAGCCCCCGGGGGTGTATCCGCCTTCCCCGGCATCGCACGGCAGAAGCGGCGCCAGCCCGGAGCCGGCTGAGAGCGTGGCACGGAGAGGGGAACGCGTGTCCCGCCGCTGTGCGGGAACTGGGGGCACTCCCCTGGTCCCCCGGGGGTTTCTCCTCCACCTTGGTGGCACCGGGTGGCCGAACGCCTCTCCCATGAGGTGCTGCGGCCGGTGGTCCTTAACCCCGGAGCATCCCCGGCAAGTGATGCCCGTCACCGTCATTGTTTCCTTGGGCAGGAGCTCTCCAAGCCCCGAGTCAGGACCCCCCGAGACCACAGCACTGGGGCTGATCGCACATCAAGCACGGAAAAAGATCTGATCACCTTGCCTAAAAATGCTCTGCCCACAGCACTGTTATCCCTCATTCCCCTGTCCCATGTCTGTTCCCCAGAGGAGCTCCCCGATGTCTGGGATACCCCAGCTCTGCTGTTTGGATGGAGCTTGTGGAAATTCACAGTCCCGTAGCCACAATTTTAGTTCTACCCTACAATTACGCTGCTTTTCCAGCTTTCCGTAATTTGATCGCTCCCTCGTTGCTTTTTGATGTTTCCAGCAGAAGCTGCTGCTCAGCCCTCGCTTCCCCTTTGCCGCCGGGCTGAGTCACCGTGTACACACCGATTAATGTCAAACTCCACCTCTCCTTTGAGGTATTAATTTTGGATGAAATCGCCTACTTCCCCTTCCCTGAAACAGAAGCGTGTGGAGCCTGAGCTCTTAGTTGCTGTCCTGGCTTTGGGGCGATGGACACAAAAATATCAAACACACACTGATGGAAGGGACGCTGAGTGCTTAAATCAAATTGGGAGATGGGTGAAGTTCTTTTCCAACCTCAACGGTTCTGTGTTTCTATGATAGTCCCAACTGGTAGAAAAGCATCTGTTCATGCTGCACAAATTTGCTTGAAAGCCAGGCAAGACAATGTACTTTCATAACAGTTGTGTTACGAGACACTGTCTGAAGTAATAGGCAGCCCTGAGTGCTCAGGGGATTTTAAATAATCTCGTGTATTAGGACTGGAAGGATCACACAGGCTAATCTGTTACTGAGAAGACCAAATGCAAAGACATTTTTGTTCTGCATAAGATGTGCTGAGGAGAAGAGAGACATGCCTTGGAGACGTGCTGGGCTGCTCAGGGCACCGAGGAGAAAAATCATTTAACAATTAATTGAGTATAAAATTGCACAGAGCCGGTTTCCGAATGAGAAGTCATCTGTGGTGTTTTAACCTCAAAAAAATCTTGACAGCCCCTTTCCATGGTGACAGCTCTGCCCTTCACCTGCCTGCAGGGAAAATCCCAGATCGTGGAATGCCTGCAAGTCCAGCCCCCTTTCCCCAGGGGCTCCTCCACTCGTGGTGTGTTTATCCTAAAGATGAGCATTCAGCCGGGCTGGGGGACAGGAATAGTTAAAATGTTTCTGGAGCCTGGAGAGCTTTTACCTACCACTTCTGCATGGGAGGAATTTAAGCCGTGATTATTTGAGCCTCTGGTTCAAGGACTTTGATCCCATTGCCAGAGCACTACCAACAGTTACATATAAACTACTTTTTGGGTCAATTTAGCCCAGATTTTATTTAATTTTACCAAGATTTCCCATTGAGCCGTAGTTTCTTACAAGATTCCAGCCTTTTCTCCTTGTCTTCCTTCCTCTGCTGCAATGGCATTAACCGGGGGCGGTTTTGGAACTGGAGCCTTCCAAGCCCAGTTACAAACAAGTCCCCTGACACCAGATCAGGCCAAATAATTCAACCACACTCCGCAGGCTCGGGGGCCAGGCTTGTCCCAAAAAAACCCGAAGGGAAGAGCAGGGCCGGGAGCTCCCGGGCGCAGCTGCCACAAGAGGTCCCTGCACGCCCGCTGGAGAGCCGGGAGCCCGATCCGATGGGATTCCTCCTTCCCACCTTATTTGGAGATGCTGCCTTTTTCACCCAGATTTCCAGAAGTTTTCCGACTGTCCCCAAACGACCTCGTTTTCTCAGCCTGGTGCCTGGTGGCTGCCGGTGCCTGCTCGCAGCAGGGCAGGGGACTCCTTGCAGATACCAGCAAGGACGTGCCCAGCTCCATCCCATAATACCACGGGCACCACGGCTAATCCCATAGTGGGGTCTTTCCAGCAGCAGTCGGGGTGTCAATCGAGGGTACAGAATTTTATTCAATAGCTAGACAATCTTTTTTTTTGTCTCCATTTTCTCAGCTGGAGTTCCTCTGCAGCTCATCTGAGAGACAGAACCCATTTTCCACAATAAAAAGCTGGCACTTTGGTGATAATCCACCACAGGAATTCTGCCAGCTGAACTCTGTCCCCCTCAGATGCTCCCCAGCTACCCCTGGTAGGGGGTTTGGGTGTGCTTTTGCACTTCCACCATCCCTTACTTAAGGAGGAGCCCACTCTGCTCCCAAATACCACAGAGAACTCACCAGAGCCAGCAGATGTGGGAGGCAGGCACAAGTTTTGCAAATCTTCCCTCCCTTAATCTGCCTTTCCACATCCAGGGAGTCATAAAACCCATCTGCTCACCTAATGCCAGACCTGGCTCACACCTGAAGTAATCTGAGGAGTCCAAGAGTTTCAAACAAATCAAGCAGCTTGGCT
Organism: Aegithalos caudatus; assembly: GCA_013389925.1. Classification (NCBI taxonomy): domain Eukaryota; kingdom Metazoa; phylum Chordata; class Aves; order Passeriformes; family Aegithalidae; genus Aegithalos; species Aegithalos caudatus. The sequence continues at coordinate 14,241 of WEIU01007392.1, read as the reverse complement.
TCCAAACTTTAATTAGCTGTTGTCTTCATTCCTCTCTAAACTGTGTCACCACTCTGTCTGCCTAGGCCATAAGAAGTCAGATGATGTAGGAATGCTTTATATATCCACATCTCCATTCAGGAAGTCTGGATCTTCACACTTATGAAAGAATCTACTGTGCAAAATGCAGGTTCTGCATGGCAAAGCATGCCCAGGCATTGCAGAGGCAGCTGTGGAGGGAGCTGAAATCAATTCGAACTTCAGCATCCACCCCTTCCAGCCAGGAACACTTTCCTGATGTGGGAGCTGGGTATTCTCCAGGTAGAACTTGCTGTGGACATGGAAGAAAGGGATTTTAATCTATGTGAGTGTGGTGAGCAGCTCCAGAATTTAAGGCCAAAAATGCCAAAACGTGCAGTGCTTTACCACTGACCTCAGGACTTGAACTCACCTGGCAGAGGAAATCATCTGTGCTTGCACCACAGCCTGCCCATTCACCCTGCCCCTGTCTGCAGGCTCTCACTCCTCAGGGAAGGGTTTTCCTTCCACCCCACATGACCAGCCCTGCAGGTGTTCTGCTTCCCAGGCTGCTCACCCTTCCCGAGATCATTCCTGGAATGCAATGTCTCCCTGAAGCTTCACAGAGCCAGCATGTTCTGGTGCCAGATACCAGTTGCAGACTGGGCACAGCAGCTGCCTGGCATGTGGGAATGTTCCCAAACCACCCAGGCAGAGCCTGCTTTGCCCACATGATAAATGACCTCAGGGCAGGTTGATCTGGATGCTTTTCTTTTGGCCTTCTTCCTTTTTTCCCAGGACTGGAAGGATATTTTTTTTCCCCTCAGGACTTGGCACAAGGGACTTGTTGGAGAAACCTGTGTTGACAGCAGAGTGTCCCTAAGGATGCTACAGGCTCAGCTGTTTCTCAGGGGCTTGGGCTGGACCAGCTGTCATGAAGCAGTGGCACAAAGGATGTGCTCACTCCTCACTCCAGCTGCACAGGTATGCCATGGGATAAACAAAATTCCATTGACTGGCAAATCCCCTTCAAGCACAGCAGCATGGGGAGGTCTCCTCTGCTTTCAGCAGCTGCCATGCCCCAAATGTTTTGACTTTCTGAACTGTTGATGTGCTGTTATTAGAAAGGTTTCAGGTTCCTTCTTTCCTTTCCCAGTGCTCACTATGAAGTGGTGCCGGCTGTCTGCCAGGCCTGTATCCCATCTCTCACCATCACCAGACATGAATGCTTAGGAAGAAAATGTGAAACATCACATATAATTATTCTTACCCTGTAAGCAAATTCATTCCCGCTAAATATTTCCTTTTCCTTTTCTTCTTCCCTTGTGGGATAAACATTTTTTTCCCTGTTTAATTCACCAGTCTCAAGCTTAAGTAATTTTTGATGAATATGCATGTGCTTGATTACATCATGATGCATTTATGACTACATGGGGTTTTTTTTTTTGCATTTCTGACAGGTTAAGAATGAGTCCTCCAAGGTGGAAGCACATCCCAGCCCCTTCACCCAGTTCAGCATCACACCCTCTGAGCCCACTCAATTCCTCCAGTTTTACAACTACAGGCACAGGAGCTTCCCCACTGCATCTCCTGCTGCTGCTGGCTCTGCAGCTTGGAACAGGTTAGGTTCCCTCCTGAATTCTCTCGTTATTAATATCACAAAGCAAGCTGTTCTGAGAGCAGTGCCCCATTAATCACTCCAGCTCTGCTGCAGGTTTCACCTCGCTTCCTCTTCCTGCAGCTGAGCAGTTTTCCTATGATTTGACTCCGTGGGTGCTGCTTGTTAAAATCAATGGGTCTGGTGGAGCAGGGAAGGGCCCTGAGCTGGGTGAGCTGGGAAAAAGGTGGGAAAAAGATGAATCCACACAGCCATGGCATGAAAAATGTGCTACTCCAGCTGACGGTGGTGGGAACTTGAAGGCAGGAAAGGTACACCCCTTAAATCCTTGCCTCTGAACCTGAGTTTTCTGGAGGGCCAGCTGCACTGGGGAGACACAGCAGAAGTGAAGGTATCTAATTAAATCCAAGGTCAGCTCAGCAGCTCGTGTGAGTCAGCAGCAATGTGGGTGGCAGATCTGCTCAGAGATGTCTGATGCCCACCTGGGCTCTGTTTGTGGTTGAGGGCACCACTTTTCCTCTCGTCCTTCCTCTGCTTAATCCTGACTTGTGCTACAAGTGAAGGTCTAAAACCCTCTGAATAACCACTTCTGGTTTACCTAAAAAGGGCCAAATGAAATTTACAAAGCATCTTCCTGAAAATCTGTCTTCAATCCCATCCCAGTCCCTTGAGGGCATATTGTATATTCCTGATACAAACATCCCTGAAGCCAGCCTTCTCTGTCTGACATCCAAAGCCCTTTTCCACTTTGTATCTTTTGTCTATCACCTTATTATTATCCATTCTATCATCTCTGCCTCTGTCAGGCATTTTGTTTTGCCCTTTCCTTTGCACTTTACAAAAGCCTTTCCTGGGTGCTCGGCTGCATGCAGCAGCATCCGGGAGCCAAATCTGCAGCTCAACCCTGGAGTGCAAATATTCCTGCACAGGATTAAGCTCCACCTGCCTCATCCCAAAGCTGCACACCTTTGTGCCTGCCCCTTTGGCTGTTCAGTGCAGATTTCCATCCGTGAGCAAACGTTTTCCAGTGATTTCTGCTGAGTCAGAGAACGCTCCGCGAGGGCTGCTGCTCCTCCACGTGGGAACGCGCTTCTGGGGAATAATTACAGAGAGTTTAAACACGGATGTTTGGCAGCCAAATTGCTTCACATTCAGGCTCCTGGCCAGGAGGGCAGAGCCCAGAAGCTGCTCATTGGTGCTGTGAGAAAATCCCTCATTCCTGTGCCCGTCGTGGGTGTGCAGAGCCCGTGGGCCGGGATTATCTGGACACGGCAGTGTCCCGGTGTCCCCCTCGGAAGGAAAGGGTGCTCATGGCTTGGAGGGTCCCATGAATTGAAATGCTTCTCAAATAATCCAGCCTGCACTTATCCAGCGTCCTGCACGTGCCTTCTTCTCTGGGTCATACCCACCAGAGGATTTTTATCCCCCCTGCTGCTGGATTTGGGAACGTGCTGCTGGCAGGGAGCTGGTCCCTGTGGATCTCCTGTTCTGCAAGGGAGATGATGGAAGCACGCTGCTGGTAACTTCCTCCCCCCCCCCTTTTAATTTTTGAGGCATATTTTAAGTTGTGAAACATATTGACTGTGAAATAGAGATAAGAACAAGAGGAGACACAAACAGTGTAGGTGTTACTCCCGGTTTTTTGCAACTCCCACTTTGTTGTAAAAATAGCCCAGCAAGCAGCGCCCTGCTCCATGCTGTCCTTCACGGGCCAAGGGATGATGGGATCGTGTGCCTGGACATCACTGACCGAGCCACAAGCAGAGCTGGGATGTAAGGCAGGTGCAGAGCTGCTGAAAACTTCACATTCTTTAAAATCAACAGAGAAAAATCCTACCAAAAGAACAAATTAAAGAATTTTAAATGTTGTTGAAATACATAAAACGTAGCAATATCATTCCAAAGTGCTGCAAAAATACCTTGTGTTGAGCTGGAGTGCTTTCCATCAGGAAAAGGGGCAGTGGGAAGGGATCATGGGATATCACTGAATCCCCTGGAGTTTCTGGTCACACTGCCCATGACGCACCGTATCTTTACACCACACCTGTGCCATAATTCCTATGTGCCCTCAATTCTTTTGCAACTCTAAACCCCAGCAAAATACCCTTAATTAGGCCCAGGCCAGTTGCAGAAATCAGATAAAACACCCTTGCAGGCGGCTGCTTCCAGGAGCTGCATCTCCTGATGGATGGGAACGTTGTGCAACGTGGGGAGAGCATCACCAGCCGTGGGCTGGCAGCGGGCAGAGCACCTGTGGTGAGACACCAGGGTGGCACCTCACAGGAGGAAGTCACAGACAGAAGCAGTGGTGGCTCTCTGACCTGGGGGACAGGTGACTGAACTCCTCTGGCAGGACCAGGTGAGTACTCACTGATGCTTCTCCTAAAGAGCCTGGGATTGGGGAAGCGATGCAGGGGGGATTTTCAGGAGCAAGTCACCACCCTGCACTGGAACCTGCCTTGAGTAACCTTCCCCTGCTCCATTTCTTGCTTTTTTCCCTCCAAAATATAGAGGTAGATTCCTAATCAGCCCCTCAATGATGGCTAAGGCAGGGAAAGCACTAAGGACCACTAAGGAGGTTGGCTGTTTTCTAGCCCAGGAAGCATTTTGGGGAGGGATTAGTGCTTTCACAGCAATTACCATGAATAATATCTCTGCATAAATGTTGGAGAGGCTTTGGAGAGGCTGAAGCATCTCTTTAGACCCAATTTGTGGGAGACACGGGCTGTAGCAGGCAGCACCTCCCCATAAATAATTGCATTTATTTACAAGAGCCATTAACCACATCTGCTCACTCACCCTGCGCTGCAGTTGAGTTTAATGGGACACGGGGCTGGAAATGAGAAGTTGGTTAATTCAGAGGAGAAAAGGGCAGATGAATGGGTGTTGGGTTTGGACACAAAGTTTCAAAAAAAGTTGTGTTTTCCACCAGTTGAAGGCCATTTTGCTGCTTCATCAGAAATTTGGGACCCTCTGAGTGCTTGACCTTGACCTGCCACCAGCAGCCACCAGCATGGCCAGCGATGAGACCATCACTGAAGAGGTCTGCAGGGAGGACGACGTTGGGGATGGACAGTGAGTGCCTGGGGGTGATGCTGGGGGTCTGGCTGGTTCTGTGCCCACCTCTGCACCTCTCCCCCAGGCTCCTGGAGGTGATGGTGGCTGGATACCCCGTGCTGCTGGTGAGGAACAGGAAGGAATTCAGTGCTCTAGGCAGCAAATGTCCCCACTACGGTGCCCCACTGAGCAAAGGTAACCCTGGCTCGGGGTAAGGGGGAAAAAAACACCTTGGGGAGGTTGGTTCTCAGTGCCCAGCTTGGGGGGGGTCTCTTGCAGGGGTCCTGAGAGGGGAGAGGCTGCGCTGCCCCTGGCACGGGGCCTGCTTTAACATCAGGACTGGAGACATTGAGGAATACCCTGCTCTGGACTGTATCCCCTGCTTTAAGGTGACTTCTTGTCCTCCCATCTGGGTGCCTCTCACAAGCCCCCTGCCCTGACCACAGCTCTGTCACTCAGGGCTTCAACACAAGGGATGATTCTTGGGATGATTTCTTGGGATTATGTAAATCCCTGCCCTAAAGCTCCTTTCAATCAAAGGTGATGCCATAGATCCTGGTATTCCTCAGAGCCAGCACAAGTGCTTTTGGAAAGAAAAAGAGGATTTACAGCTCTTCCTCAGTGCTCTTAGGATGAGGAGAAAAGCTCATGAGCTCCTCAGTATCATGTGACATCCAAGATCAGAGTCAGAGACAGATGGCACACTGGACCAGGATCTCCCAGGAGAGCTCCCACCACAACCTCATGGATGCAGCACTTAAAAAAACCTCTCCTTTCCCTCCCTCAGGTAACAGTGGAAGATGGAAAGGTGTTTATTACAGCAAAAAAGAAGGTACTGACCTTTCCTGCTGTCACTGAGCACAGGCAGCACCTTGGGCTGCACATGACTTGAGCATTTAGCATTTTGTTGCAGGATCTAGAAAGCAGCCTGAGGGTGAAGGACACAAGCAGTAGGTGCCTCCTCAACAGGAACACGATGCTGCTGCTGGGGGGAGGTCAGTGAAGGGATCTGAGCTCCCACACACACTCTGGGAGCTGCCACTCTCCTCTCCAGGGAGGACTGACCTCCTCCTCCTCCTCTGTGTCAGAGGGCTGAGCTGAGCATCTCCTGTAGGTGTGGCTGCCCTGGTGTGTGCAGAGACTCTTCGCCAGGAGGGATTCACTGGCAGGATCATCGTGGCCACCAACGAGAAGCACGTGCCCTATGACAAGTCCAAACTGAGCAAGGTTTGTGTGAGATGAGGGCAGGGTTTGTGTGAGCCTGGGCACCACGTGTGACATGGGCCACACTCAGGGCCAGGGACAATGGAGGGAACAAAGCAGGAGTGCTGAGGTGTCCACAAGGAATTGGGGTGTTATTTCCAGGAAAACATCTTTTTCCTCACAGAAGTCTTGGATAAGAGTCAATATAAGCCGATGTTTTTAATCTCCTTTTATTGAGTTCTCCCCACCAAAGCTTAATGGTTTTTCTGAGGTGGGCACAAGGTGATAGGGATGGGGCAGTGTGGGGAGCTGTGATTCACTAGTGCAAAATTCACCTTTTATAAACTGACTCCACAAGAAACACTTCAGGAGAATTGCTGCCTCCAAGAAGTGCTTCCTTTCATATCTTTGTTGTGTTTCCAGGAAATGAACTTGAAACCTGAGGACATCTACATGAGGAAACCTGAATTCCTCAAGGCTCGGGGCATAGAGTTCTGGACAGAGAAAGAGGTGCCAGAGCAGCTGAGCTCAGTCCTCAGTGGGTGTTGCTGTTCCTGCCATGGGGAGGGTGTAACACGGATCTGTGCATCCACGGATGGACCTGTGGGAAGGGGGAGAGGACCCCAGCACCCCTCATCTCACCTGGGTGCCCAGAAGCAAGGCACACAGGCACAGGCAAGATAGAGTGTGGGTCAGAGGCACCTGCCTGATCTGTGCCCCCTCTCTCCTGCAGGCAGTGTCGGTGGATTTCCAGAAGCAGAGGGTTCACTTCATGGATGGGTCCTCTCAGAAGTACCAGCAGCTGCTCATTGCAACAGGCAGCCAGTGAGTGCACAAAGTGTTGGCCACACACGGGATTTTAGGCAGGACAACACTGGGATGTAGAGGTGGAGGTGGGAATTGAGATGAAAGGGCAGGATGGAATAACACAGCTGTGGGTTTGTGCTCCCTTCTCACGCTTTCTGTTTAATTTATGTCATGAAATGCATGTGGACTCTCTCTCTCTTTCAGCTCTGGTTTCCTCAAAGTCCCAGGTGCAGACCTGCAGAACATTTGCACACTCCAAACCCCAGAAGAGTCCAGCAAGATCTTGAAGCTGGCAACTGGGAAGAACCTGGTGATTGTGGGAGCTTCATTCATAGGTACCAGGCTGGAGTGGGTGTCAAACCATCAGTGAGAGCCTTCAAACCCCCTTCTGTTGGGTGTGCACATTAACTGGAGGCCCTCAGGGAAGGGATGTTCCTTTTCTACCCGGCTGGGATCCTCCCTAGAGCTGCTGGGGGTGTGGGTTACGCAGCACACACTCATTCTTTCCTCTGATAGCCAGAAACTTTGAGAGCTATAAACAATTGCTACACATGGATAGAGGGAAATGTGCCTTACGAAAAGGTCACTGTCCTCCAGAGGAGCTGGATTCCCCAGGAGTACTGGGAAAGGCTAAGGCACAGAAAGGGAGTTATTTTGTACATAACCAGGAGCTATTCTTTGCATCTCCTCATATCCAGGTCTGTGTGCACAAGAACAAAGAATGGGGGGAGCTAAATACCTCAGCCCAGAAATGCATAGCAAAGCAGTTCAGCACTGGCAGCACGTCAGATTTGCTCTCCTGGAAGGGGAGAAGGTTTCCAAGGGTGCAGGTTTGTGCTTGCAGCAGGCTTACCTGGGGCATGCCTCTTCCTTGCAGGAATGGAGGTGGCTGCCTTCCTCTCAGACAAGGCTGGAACCATCTCAGTGGTGGAAAGAGAGGAGTTCCCTTTCCAGCACGCCCTGGGTCCTCAGGTTGGAGGTGTCACCATGAAGGTTAGGAAAACCTGGGGCTGATTTCTAGGATGGAGAACACACGATATCCGAGCAGCCCAGGGATCCACATCAGCCCAGGAAACCTCGCCCCTGTGCTGAGTCATAACTCTGCATGCCCAGCCTCTGTCCTCACCCACAGCTCACCCACGAGCNCCACACATCAATTCTTCATCCCAAACCCACCTCACACACCAGTCCTGACCAGGACTGCAGAGAAAAGTCAGGCTTGCAGGCTGCCTGCACCAGCCAGGCACACAAATGGAACCTCCCTGCAGCCTGGAGCAGCAGCAGAGCTGCCTGCCTGGGTTTTGGCTGGGTACAGCTGTTTTTATAGCCTGGAATTTCCTAATGAATACTCAAACCAGTCCTTTTCAGATGCTGCAAAATAAAGGGGTGAAGTTCCACATGAAAACAGAACTCTGTGAGCTGAAAGGAAAGGATGGAAAGGTCAGTCATGCCTTTGTGATCCCTGAACTGCTAATTTTAGGGGGAAAAAGCCCAAGTTGAGATATAATCCAGTGCCTACATCAGGCTTTCCTCTCCCATGTCTAGACCCTCCCTTCCCTTTCACTGAGCACAGCTCTAGGCTCAAAGGACACCAGTAAGTGTTCCTGTCCCAGGGACAACAGCGTGATTTTCTTTTACATTCCCAGCAACACACATTAGTTGGACAAGGTGATCCAAACCTGGGGAAAAAAAAAAGAGCAAAGCAGCAGGGAGGCTGTGGGAATTAGGACAGAGGTTTTAACTCTTTATTAATGATCCTTCCTTCTTTCCTAGGTCACAGAGGCTGTTCTTGCCAACGGAAAGACTCTCCCTGCAGATGTGGTAGTGGTGGGAATAGGTAAGAGACCCCAGCTGGGAGAGGGAGGCAGCTTTGGGAATGGGGAGAACATCCAGCAAGCCCAGGGCATCACAGTTCATTTCCAGGACACCATTCCCTGCAGCCTCTTTCCCACTCTGTTATCATCCAGCCCTTCCTCTTGGCCCCAAACACCTGGAAAAATCAGCAGCCCATGAGCACACACTTGGCAGGAGGAAAGGAGCTGGTTACACTCTCACTGTGCCTTTGGCTCTTGCTGAGCTCCACAGGTCCCTGCTGCATCACCACAGCGTGCTGTGTCCTGGGCCCTGGTTTTATTGCCCCTGCAGTGGCTCAGCACCAGCCCAAGCACAAGTCCCTGCTCCAAGTGCTCTGCTCCAAGCAGAAACAGGAACTCTGAGGCCGAATTCCCTCCCTGTCCTTGCAGAGCTTTGCTGCATTTCATCCCTGCTCTCTCCCCACAGGGTCAATCCCCAGCTCAGCGTTTCTGAAGGGCACCTCCATTGCCAGAGATGACAAAGGTGCCATCCTGGTGAACCTGGTGAGTGCCAGCTGAGTATCCCACCCCATCCCTTCCCTCTCATCCCTGCACTAATTGCCTTTTGTCCCATCAGCACATGCAGACCAACATCCCCAATGTCTTTGCTGCGGGGGATGTGGTCACATTCCCGGTGGCCCTGCTCAACGGGGACAGGTCCAGCATCCACCACCAGCAAGTGGCAGAGGCCCATGGTGAGGGCACAGCCACCTCCCAGCTCCCTTAGAGATGGGAATGGGACAGAAAGGACAGCAGGAGACACGGAATAATTTTGAGGACCTGCAAGAAAAATATTCTCTGTGTTGGTTCATCAAAGGTCACTGTGCTGCTTTAAACATGCTGAAGAGAGGGAAGGAGCTGCACACTGTTCCTTACTTCTGGACCACGATGCTTGGGAAAAGCATCCGCTATGCAGGTAGGAGGGGCAGAGGGAGGGCAACAGAGCTTCCCACCAGCTGGGTCTGGGGCTTGTAAACACACTGTGGTTACAGAACTCACCTGGAGCAGCTCAAGCTCTGGACTGGCTGCCACGGTGAGTTTGAGCCCTGGGTCTGGAGGTCGCCCAGAGCTCTTGTTCTTGCTGATCTCCAGTGGCTTACAGGTCACAGAGGAAGAACTTCTCTCTCCAAAACAAGGAGATGATCAAATTCTGCTTGTCCAGGGCCTTCTGGCTGCTTCCCAACCTTGTCCCAGCCCCAGCCACTGTCCCCTCTGTCCCTGAGTGGGATGGGTGGCTGTGCCAGGGCTCCCTGAGCAGGCTCTCTCTCACAGGCTGTGGGAAGGGATACACGGACACTGTTGTGAAGGGCAGCCTGGAGCAACAGAAATTCCTGATCTTTTACATCAGGTGAGTGAATTCATGGCCAGTCCATGCCCTGGAAACAGGGCATAGTCCTCTTTCTTACAGCCTGCAGAGATCCCACAGAGGCTCCACATCTCTGGGCTGTGCACTAAGGGCAGCTGCTGGGTGCTGAACCACAGAAAACCAAAGCAGAGCAGGGAAGGAGAAGAGAATGAACTCAAATGATGACACCAGCTGGGCAGAGAGCCTGGGACACATCTCTCCCTGTGCCCCACTGCTCCCAGGCTCAGTGCCCAGCTCCCAGCAGTGCCAGGCAATCTGCCACGAGTCCCTGTGCATCCTGCAGCACCAGCCACCCTGCCCTGAGCCCTCTGAAATACAGCTGCTCCCTGGCCACTGTGCCACGGGGATGCTGCTGTGCTGAGCTATGTGCACTGAGAAGATCCACATTCTTCCTCTTTCCATTCCAGGGATGGCCATGTGACTGCAGCTGCCAGCCTGAACTGTGACCCCATGGTGTCTCTGATTGCAGAAGTTTTGTACTTGGGGAAACAAATCTCCAAAGAAGAAGCAGAGTAAGTGACATCCTGACTGAGCTGGTGGGTGGCTCTGTGCTGTTCCCCATGTCAGCAGAGCCCACTGAGAGACACAAAACCAAGAGGAGTCACTACAAATTCCCAACCTACTTCATGTTTCCAGGGCCTGTGACATCGGCAACATCGGCTACATCTCCTCACTGGCACAAAGCTGAGCTTGGTGTGTGCCCCTTGTGAGGGGCTCACAGCCAAGTGGTGACAGCTCCACATCCTCCCACCCTGGAGCAATAAAACCATCAGCAAAGCTGAACCCAGCACACGCATTTTGTGTTTGCAGACAGCCCTTGGCTGTCCAGTTGTGCTGGGCAAAGCTCAGCAGAGCTGGATGAGCCCATGGCCTGGGGCTCAGCTGAAGGTCTGAGCAGGCAGCAGCCACCACACATGCACAGATGCACCAGCCAGAGATTCACCAGCTCCTCCTGTTCCTTCCCTGTGGGCAGGGAGCTCTCATTTAGCACACCGGTCACGCTGACCTTCTCCTTTGCAAAAACACATTTTCCCAGCAAGGGGAGCTGTGACTGAGACAAGTTGCTTTCCCAGAAGGGAACGAGGTGGGCTGTGTGCAGGAACTTGCACAGAATATCCTGCCCCTGAGGACAGAGGGATGCCACCCAACCTCAGAGCCAACAGCACCTGCTGGCAGTGTCACTGCTGTCTCGAATATTTTAGCTGCCACAGCGAGCAGCCAGCCTCTGGCAGAAAAATCCCAGAGCCAGCCTTTCCTGCTGTGTCCCTGCATGCTTGGAGGAGGTGGCCAGATGCTAGAGGAAAGAGTTACTACATTTTTGCAAGGCAACAGCAAGAGAGGCTGTGCTTTCTACAGGAAACCTTGCACTTACTCACCAGTCACATGGGGCTGTGCAGGAGGAAGGGTAAGTCCCAGGAGCCAGGCAAGTTCCCACAGGGACACTCACTGACAGCCCAAATCCCCTGTGGTTTGACATAAAGTGCAGGATAGCCAGAGCCCTCTGCTCAGCAGGTGAGATACTGCAGTGCTGGTTTTGTGTTAAACACCCAAATTTGTCTTCTGGTATCTCACACATGAATTTGACCTGAAATACAACGTTTTGTAGTTCCTGAGCCCATGGGTTTGGTGCTTCTGCTCAGGGCAACTCACTGCTCTGAAAGAGCCACATTTTAACCAGGAGACAGCTGTGTTTCAGCAGCACAGGTTGTTCCTCCGTGACAGGGAACGTGGAGATTTGTGAGGCACATGGAGCACACAGCCCTCATACAGATCAATCTGTGCTGCAGGAGAGGGGGAGCACAGCCCAGGAGCTGCTCCTCCCTGCCCCCAGGCACCCTCCACAACCCCCACCGTAACTTTCTGCCCCTCGATGCACTCCAAAATGTGTTGGGCACGGAGCAGGTGCCAGCTGTTTTGCATGGACTTGCAGCAGGGCAGCTGTGGTGGAAGAGATGGGCTCTGCCTCAAGCTGGAGGAACTGATCCAAGGGTGTTCAGCAGTCCCATTCCCTCTGGGTGACAACCACCCCAAAGAAACTCAGCTCCTTGTAACCATCAGCAAGAACATTCCGAGCACAGCAGCTTTATGTAAGAAGGAAAGATCCCAGGACAACAGATTTATTCTACTTCTACCACTTAATGGACACCAGGCCACTTTCTGTGCTTTGCTGGGTGCCAGAGTTTGGGAGCAGCCCAGCCTTGGGCAGCTGCAGCCTGGGCAGGCAGATTAAGTTGAGATTGTGCAGACATTTCAGCACAGGGCTGTTCCTCCCTGCCCGCCCTCGGAGCTGGGATGAGCCGTGCTCTTTCTGGCAGGCCTCAAGCAGCAATGCCTGGACACTCCCCTGATTCCCATTCACTGAGGCAGCCTGGGAGCTGGAGGTCCTGTGGGAAAGCCTGGGGTGCAGAGGCTTCTTGGAGCTCTTGTTGGGCCCATGGGGCTCCCCTCTCACGCAGTGCAAGGCACACCAGCCTTCCAAACCCCACTTCCAGGTCCCTTCTGGGGCAGCCTTCTGCTTCTGTTCACCAACAAACCAGAGCCTGGAGTGTGGAAGAGCCCAATAAAGCTCACCACAACCCCTTGGAGTGCTGCTAGCTCCAAATACCTGGAATGCTGGCAGTGCTGCGTGGCCTCCCAGGGCAGAGGTTCTGGGAAGAGCCGTTGGGAGCTGTGCGTGACTCGGCCCTGAGTCACCCCGGCCCCACCAGGGCAGCGTGGGTGTGCAGGCTGCCCTGTCCCCAGCTCCATCCCACTGCCTGCCATGGCACAGGATTCATCCAGCTCCTGAGCTCAGCAGCTGGTCAGACCTGTGGGCTACACCCAGCCTTTGGCTCAGGACAAACCCTGAAGGATCAACCTGGTACCTCACGCATGAATTTGACCTGAAATACAACGTTTTGTAGTTCCTGAGCCCATGGGTTTGGTGCTTCTGCTCAGGGCAACTCACTGCTCTGAAAGAGCCACATTTTAACCAGGAGACAGCTGTGTTTCAGCAGCACAGGTCTGCACTGGCAGACCCCAGAGCGGCATCAGTTGGGGGCCCCCTCAAGGGTCTGCAGCTCCCACCATCTTCCCACCTCATCCAGACAACCCACAGGCAACAAACTTCCTAAATCCGAAACAGCTGAGCAAAACAACGTTTAATGCCTCTCTCAGTCTCCTCCAGTCACCTCCCAGCTCAGTGCCACCCCACTGAGAGGGGCACACAGTCTGACAGCCCTGCTGGCACGGCTGCCTGGAATCCTCCAGCCCAGGCTCTGTCTGGAGGCTTTGAGGAGGCTTTCTTCATCCTGCTCGGACTCATCCTCAGCCCTCCAATCCACAGGACGCAGCGGAGTGGCTCATCCCGGTCGCTCAGGGCACGGCTCTGGCTGGCATCCAAGGCCCCAGTGACGAGAAGAGAGTGGCTACATTCAACAGTTCTTCAACTGGCAGCTTTAGCTACTGGAGAAGGACATAAAGCTTGCCACTGAAGAACTGGTGCTGGTTAGCCAGGAGCAGGGTGGCACGGCAGCACCTGGGAAGGGAACACACATTTCAGAGCCAGGATTGAACTGTGCCAAGCTCAGCTGTCACCCACAGCAGCTTCTCTCCCTCATCCCAACACTTATCTATCGCTCTGTCCTCTCCCCAGGGACATCCCCCATCTCAAGGAAATCCACAAGCAGCTCCAACCTCAACTCTCCCCTATCCCTCCCCGCTCCCAAAGCAGGCAGTGCGTGAGCTCCAGCACCTGCAGCCAGCCCTAAACCACGAGCGACAGGCGGGGAAATCCAAGGCCATTTCTGCTGGAAAACAAGAGATAAGGCAGCCTACTCCGGCAGGGCCCGGTGGCTGCAGCAGGGAGGCCACTGCAGGTAGGGGTTACGGCGTTCCCAGGGCTCACCTCGGGCATCCATCAGCGCTGGCAGGGTCCCACCTGGACAGGAGCCAGACACTTCCTGACGGGGAAGACACTTTGTCAGGCGGCTGCTGCCAAGCCACCGGCGGGGGAATTTCGGGCAGCCCAGCCCCTTTCTGAGTCGTTTTGTTGGAGGGTAAGGACGCCAACCCCAGGGCTGCTGTGGGACCCCACCGCACTCCACTCGGCCCGGGAAAAATCCCTTTTCTACAACAACCAGCGCTCTGGCTGCTGGGGATCGAGTTTTGGGAACCCCCTGGGAAATGGGGCACGGTGGGGGGCAGACGGCAACGGGAAACATGGGAAATCCCCGAGGGGCCGTGACAGCATCCTCCCACCAGCGTCACCCCAAAGGCACCGGGGACCCCGGCTGGCCCCGGGCCTGTGCGGGCAGCGGGGGAGGCCGGACCCCGGTAGGGGCTGCGGGGCTTTCGGTGCG
>WEIU01007391.1:67764-93972 GCA_013389925.1 Aegithalos caudatus | reverse complement strand
CTTTATTAAGTTTGTTGGTTTTTTTCTTTACTTTCAAGGCTATGCTATATTCTTTGGGGCAAAATATAGGAATGAAAAATGTATTGGAACATGTCTTTCCAATAATATTCTCACCAAATTTTTTCTTTTTATCCCTTGCTGATTCTCTTATAAATGTATTAAAAACTTTAAAAAAATATGGTGCAGAACTTACTAATATCAATACAATTTAAATTCAATTGCTGCAATTTTACCTTCCACTGGAAAGATATATGCATGGAATAGAGGCTAGGAAAAGTGTTGTTTCCCCTCAGTGTCTGAAATAGACNAGTAAATGGGGGAGCTTGGTCTGACCATAGTATGTGGTGTAAACATAGAAGAGGATGTCAGCAGAGTATATGTACACATGTGGGGTCTGCCCTACCTGCTCTCAGCCTGCATCATATGGTGAGGCAGAGGTGACCTAATCTATAAACTCTCTTTAGCTTATTTTTGTAAAGGTAAAATTTTCTGCTTTATTTCCTCTCTATGTTGGGAGAACCCCTTTATTTTTATTGGTCCTCTGTTAAAACCACCCACCAAAAAAACAGTAAAGGATTAGCAGGGGCACACCTTACGAAAGGAAAGGGGATGAGAAGGAAGCACATCATCAGCTAAGCATGTAGAACCTTCTGCAGACAGACCCTTGGGACAGCCTTAGTCATCCAGTGGATCCTGAAACCTGCCAGAGGAGACCTTAGATCCATTCTTAGCTGTTAACTCTTCTGGATGCCTCAACGGTTTTGGTTCCAATTGTAAAGTGACAATCAAAAGGTAATGCTTGCAAGTGTCACAGATTATCATTGTGTCTGGGGCACATAGGATATAAGGAATCTCATGTATATGGGTACATATTATGACGAAATTGTACAACAAAAGTTTTGACCTCTTTACAAGAGCTTGACTTATCACATGGATCTTCCTCCATGTCTTTGAAATACAAGGTTGCAAAAAAGATGCTAATTTTTAAAACAGTCTCCTGAATGCTCTGTGAGTCTGATGTCCTGACTGGGAAGCTTTGTGGAAATTATCATAAAAGAAGTTAATCAGCAAACAATTTGACTGGTGTAGACAAAAGTGTTAATATGGGTTTGTGCAGGGAACTACTATGTCTCAGGTAAGAAATTTGAAAGTCTCATTGAGCATGTGCACAAGGATGAGACAACAGATACAGTGTTCTGACATTTTAGAGGCTTCACCAGTCTTCACCTTACTTGTGATCAATGAGTTTAATGAGAACAGATAAATATCTAGCACAGATAAATATCTTCTTAAAAGATAGCAAAAGAAAGGTAGGAGTAAATGGTTTTTAAGAGAGGGAAAATAGTGCTCTGTACAGAGACCTGTGCTAAGGCTTGTTCTAGTCAGCATATTTGTACAGGATCTAGAAAAGGTGGTAGAGACTGATAAAGCTTGATGATGTTAAATTATTCAGTGTAGTAAAAATGAAAGCTGGTTCTGAAGAGCTGTGGAAGGATCTCACAGTGTTGAGTAATTGGGCAGTAAAATGGGAGATGAAATTCAGTGCTAATAAATGCAGAGTAATGCAGTTGGAGAAAAACAAGCTTAATTTTACAAACATGATATTAAGCTCTGAACTGTTACCACACAGTAAAGAAATCCCAAAGTCATAATAGGTAATTCTGAGAAAACATTAGCATGACACACAGTGGCTGTTGAAAACAAACAAATTAACAAAACCAAAACAGAAAGCAAGGAATTAGTAGGAAAAGACCAGGGCACAAACAAAATGTGACAGTAAATCCAAGTGTCCTCTGTTTGGTTTTCATGCTCATCTCAATAAGAATTGAGATATTTGCATGCATTTGATGTTTTCCTTTTATCTATGTAGATCTGAACACATACCCTCTGTTGCAGTGTCTGAACCTTAGAGAATCAGAAGTTGGTGTTTTTGCAGTACTTCCTTTCGAATGTTTTTCCCTGTGCAGGACTGCTTGCATGTATGTATGTAAACCTTCAGAGCAGCCTTGGTGTGAATGCAAAAGTCTAGTTCAATGAAAGCAGTGCGAAGATAAGCATCAATGAGCAGGCTCACCAGGATACATGAACTGTGCATGGATGGATTTCAGAAAAGATTTCAGCTGCTGATGATTGAGTGGATTTCAAAGGAAACATTGAAATGAGGCAACATGACTACAAGGGCAGGTGAAGACGGGATACAAAATGAGAAGATGTTTTATGTGCTGAAACAGCAGCAGAAGTCAATAGAAGCAGCTTGTCTGGTTGTTGGGATGCTGATTTGAGAAGTGTGTTGACAGAGTTGGCTTTCAAACAGTCTTTGAAGGGGAGGTGATGGTTCTAGTTGAAGGCAGGGTGACCTCAATGAAAAAAAAAAGTCATGAAAAACACCTAAAATTGTTCACTCAAGCCTAATTATGTATTAGAACAGTGTCCAAAAGTTGTCCCTTCTGAATAGCAAACTAGGCTAATGTTTTAAAATAACCAGAGGGTGGGCGATGGTTGAGCTCTGGAGGCCTGGATTCAGAAGATTCTGCTTCTTCACCCAGAGAAGACTGTTTCTAGAGCCCAGAGAGTTCTGATGGCAAAAAAAAGAATTAGCAGTAACATCCTCTGGGAAGGTGTGTAATAGGTGAGAGGGAAAAATCAGCACAGCACCTGTGCTTTACATAGATTTTACTCTCAGATGAAAAGAAAATATTGAACATGATGAGAAATGGAGAAGTTGTAGACAACAACTGGTGTCTATAGGAATTACAGGAGCTGGAATTCCTGCTTTTTCATCTTGTGTTTCCTTTTAAGAAGTATGGTGAAACAACATCCCTGTCATAGAATAAAATCAAGAAGTCTAGCTNGTGGCAAGAGAAAATAAAAGTAATTGCCCAGGAGGAAGGCAGCTGAGGTTTATGAAGGGGAGCTTGACTGGTCACCCAAGCTGCCAGCTTTTCCGTAGGAAGCTGGGGAGGATGACAAGAGCATCAAAGGCAAATGGGCTGGCAAGAAACTGGAAATCTGTCTCATTTTCTTTCTGTCTTACTGAAGACCTTCACTCTTTTCTTTCTTTCTATCTCAAATCTTCAGATGTTTCTGCCTTGTCCTCTGTCTTACCACCTGCTTTTGTGGATAATTCCTTCTGACCTCAGTGCTTTCCTTAGTCTGGGTCATGCTCTCCTGTGGCGCAGTCCATTTATTTCTGTAACGTTTCTTCCTTTCTTTCTGCAAGTTACTTCCTTTTAGATCTCTCTTCTGCCTTACTTGTTTCCCCAACTACTCTTTACCATGAGATAATCACAGAAGAGACACTGAGGCAGGTAACAACAAAAAAAAAAGAACAATCTGGGCCAGTTCTTTCCAAACAAGGGTTTCCAATCCATGATGTTTTTAACTGACAAACCCACCATAGGATGTAAATCAAAATCCTTCCCTGTGACTGCTCAAATAAAGGTCTTTGCCCTTGGAGTCACTGTCATTTTTCTTCAGCCTTCAAAACAGGTTTAGCACCTTTGCCTTTTCCTCAGTGAGCCCCCAAGCCCTGCCACGCTTGTGCAGGGCTTCTTCCCAAAGCATGTTGAGCCAACAGCTATAATTTTCTCAAAACAAAACAGTAGAATAGTCAATAGACAAGTGTTGACTAACTTCTGCACTTAGATATTTGAGGCTTTCTGAAAACCTGTTTTGATGATGGCTCCTTTACAATTACAGTTGTTTCAGAAGAAAAAAGTAGGCCAGTTTTTCCTTTTGAGATAGTCTCTGATTTTTATGATCTCCTAATTACAGTATGTACAAAAGAATTTCACATATGTTTACAAAACAAACATTTACAGTACTTGCATAATTACAAAATCTGCCATTAAATTAGTGTTTCACGTGTTTATGTTTTAATTATTAACTGTAGAAGAATGTTGCTAAAGCAGAAAACATGTAATTTCTATGATAATAACTGAACACAATTAGCTGAATATATTTCTATAAACAAAAAGTGGTTTTCATTTTGATTCTTCCCTTGTATTAGTTACATTTAGGGCAATGCAAAGAGCCTGGCTTGCTCCCTCTTCACTGTGGGTGTCGTGTCATTTTATATTTTGGAATCTACTGTGCTAAAAGTGTTTATTTACATTGTAATGATTTACCCCCACCCAGCCACCAAGTATCTCTCAGCTGCTCACTCACTTCCCCAGCAGCAACACTGGAGAGAGAATCAGAGTATAAAAGCTGGAGTACTTGTGGATTGAGATAAAGACTGTTTAACAGGTAAAGCAAAAGACACACACACAAGCAAAGTAAAACAAAGAATTGATTCACTGCTTCCTATGGGCAGGCAGGTGTTCAGCCATCTCCAGGAGAGCAGGCCCCATCACATTCAGTGGTTACAAAAGAAGACAAATGCCATCACTCCAAACATCCCCCCATTTCCTCTTTCTACCCCCCACTTTATATACTAAATGTGACATCATATGGTCTGGAATATCCCTTTGGTCAGCTGGGCTGAGCTGTCCCAGATTTCTGGTGTCCTCCCAGTATCACATGCACACTTAGTCTCCCCACCAGGATGGCAGTATGAAAAGCAGAAAAGCTTTGTGTAAGGTCTGCTCAGCAAGTACAAAAAAGTCTCTATATTAACCCCATGTTCAGCACAAATCCAAAACACAGCCCCATACCAGCCATTGTGAAAAAAAATTTTACCTCAGCCAAAACCAGCACATAATGTAAGTTCATGTAACATCATAATGTAAAGATTTTCATACAGACCTACCCTCCTACTCATCCATACATTATTGTCTGTATAATAGTTTTTTTTTGCTTTTCTGATGTACCAATGTCCCATATGTGTGCTATTAACTAATAGTCAGTTTTGTGCTCATGGTTCCTACACAAGTTTCCTTTCCTCATCTTGTAATCCTAATAATTTCAGAATACATTTCAGTACTGATCCTGCCTTTACTGGTTTGGTTTTTTTTTTCAGTTTTTTTTTCTCAGATTTTCACCCATTTAAATAATTTTTTCTCCATTATTGTTATTGGACCATGTGATATGAAATAATTTCTCAATGGGAGTGTCTCATCTTACTGAACTTTTAAAAAACTTTAATATGGATTGCTAAAGTTAAGGTGTTCTACAAAAAGCTGAGTAGTGCATCTGAAAAATCTCATTTCTAAATACATTTATCTTCCTATAAGTATGAAAATTATGCATTTTCAGCTCTTTTTTGAGTGACATCAAAATCTTTCTTCACTGAGGGCAGCAAAAAACAATAATTTCTTCAGTCACCTGGAAGGTATAGGTAAAAATCAAGGTAAACTTTCCTAGTCCTGGTAAAACATGACAACAAACTAACTCCTTAGTCTATGTGCAGGGGTATAATATTGGATATCACTTAAGTAATAATTTTCCTTCTTTAGCCTAACAAAATATTTCATGCAAGTTCCTGAGAGGTTCCCCCATAGGGTGTCACTCACAGAATGGAGGGAAGCATTACTGTAACTCCAGAAAACTGCTTCCATGGTCTGGGAGCTGGGTGACAGCTGACAAATCTTGAAAATTTTCTGACAGCTTATCTAGTTACATTACATGAGTTGCTCAGATTACAGGTGCTCCTTCCAGCCTGGTGCAGCCCTGCTCTTGCAGCTCCTGCAGATAGCCTAGTCTCCATTTCCATATAGCTTTATTCCACAGCTCTAGGCATTGAGACTTGATACCTGCTTTGGAAAAGCTGCCTTCACAGACTATTCAAAAAGGCCAAAGAACAAACTCCTGACCACAGGGAGAGGGCTCTGGATTCACCTCTAGTGGCACATCTCAGGCAGACCTTTGAAGGCTCACTCCATTTCCCATCTGACACTGACTACAGGCCTCTGAGTTGTGTTATCCTCACCTACTCTATAGCCTGCCCTCTTTCCCTGCTATTAGAGATTCCTACAACCTGGATTACCTACAGGTGAAAGAACTGAAGGATGTGAAGAACTTTTTTAACCTCAGGGTCATCAGGGCAGGAATCCAGTGGGAGGTGGAGGAGGGAGCAGGCTCCAGCAGACACCTCACACAGACTACACAGGGCAGGAATATAACTCCTGTACAACTGGTGAAGATACAAACATACTGCAGGTTGCAACTATTATGTCTAACAGGGAGAGAACTAGAGTTGTCTTCACCCCAACTCATTATTTCCTTTAAAAGAAGATACCACATACTAAGATTTTATTAGATCACCTTTTAGTTTTATTCTGATTCATGGAAGGAAAATGAAAGAAATATTTGACTGAAAAGTCACCTGGTGAAGACTTCCTTGAAATGCAAGGAATAATTTCAATAAGAGTCTGTACCCATAGCAAAGAAACCCAGAATTTCACAGTCTTGGTACTGCTGAAAGATAGGATAAAACTGAACCTTCACATAGGCAAATGTAATTTCTTCATAGGACTCTCACCTATTTCTACCACAGCTGAATTTGATCCAAATTGCTTAACACTATTTTCCTTAAATATTCATTTTTCAGTGGAAGGGTTTATATAACCTGTCACCTTATATTATAGCTGATGTAAAAAGTTTGTGACTGCAACCCTAAATGTTTTATCACCTGTCAGACATTTCAATGATAATAAAAAGTAACATCCTTTAAATTAATTAGTCATGATTAGGACTTCAAGCCCACAGGCCACTTCATTATGCAAAAATTATAAGTTAGCTATTTAAATTACCATTAAATTGATTCTTATGTTAATTGATATCTCACAACCCCTGTTTTTAATTTCTATAGGCTCTTATTAAGGTTTAATACAAGTAACTAAGATATTTTAACTAATCTTTTAAATAAAGGTACTGAAAAGCTGTTGTTAAATAATTTTATCTGCTTATGATTTATGGTAGAAACAGGAATTAATTTAATAAAATATATCAGACATCACTCATGTAACCATATTAGCATGCAAATTGTTGTGATTTTCTATCCTACCATTCAGCATAAGAAGAATGTTTCTTCTTCACACCCACAGGAGACATCTTCTGAGATATGCAATGATTTGCAGAGATATTGAAAGGCAGAACTTGGATCATAGAATACAATCAAACCAGTAATGTGGAATACTAATAGTGGAGATGGGTATTCCAATTAATGTAAGTCACATGTTAATACTCAGATAAATCTTGGATTGTGAAAGGCTCTTTGCCTTGTCTATGGCAAAGTAAATTTCTTGGAAAGTGTGTGATTTGTTCCTCAAGTTAGGGCCTGCCAACACAATAGCAGAACAGACTTGCTCATTTCTCCAAACTGTTTCATTTTCTTAGTGTGCTGTTAAACTGTGTTCAAGTTTGGTGAGGTTTTGGGTTCCAATATTTATAAGGAAATCTCATCTGCTAATTACTTCCTGATTATTAGCTTTCTGAATAATGTAATAGACATAAGAAATAGAGATATAGTGTTCTATCCCAGCAGTGTTACTGGAAATGGCTGTGCTGTCAGTGATTAAGCTGAGACAGTGTTCCTCCCCGGTCCTTCCCAGAGAGTTCAGAGCCCCTATGATGACCAACACAAGCTAGATCTAAAAGGAAATACGAGAACATCCTTTATGTCTCAAGTAGTCTCAAAGTTCTTGTTCATATCTCCAGTACCTTCAAACTCCATTCATGCTCCAAGGCATGCAAAAGGTGCCTTTATTGTCTTGCAATTGAAAACCTCTCTGGAGAGCTCTGACACAACACATAGTGCATCAGGCAGTTTCAATTGAAAACCCATCACAAAGAAAAAAGTTCCAGGACTCCCAGATGCCAGGTGGAGCCCCAGGTCATTTTGAGCCAAGAGTTCACCAGTGACCCAAAACTCTGAAGTCCTGTGAGAGCAAAGCAATTCGCCTGTGAGAGCATCTTGGAGCAAACAGAAAGAGCCATATGTTTAAATACTTTCTCCAAAACAAGTGCGGCTTTGATACTTTGATTTTATGCTTTAAACAATGATACTTCATTTTTCAGTACCATGCACAGATAGTTAAAATTCTAAATACATCAGAGATGGTAGAAATAGTAAACATAGCTAAACTCTGAAGATTTTCACATAAGCTCTGGATATTTTCAGATTTTCTTAGAGATGGTACATTTTATCCTCCTAACTATGACTGTAAGAGGTTAACCCCCAAGGGCTGCTGAGTCGAGGGGTCTCTGGATCACCACTGGAAAATGTAACTGATGCAACTGATGCTATTCATTGGTGACATCTTTCAGCTGACAGCACCCTACCTAAATTATTTATTCTCAACTGACCTCTTTTATTAATGGGACTTCCACTTCACATTGTTTTAACAGAAGAAAAGCAAAATAATATTTTCATCTAAACTACTAAATACTGGTCTTCAGGCAAAAAGAAAAAGTGCTTCAGATGATATCAAGGTTCATATATTTAACAGTTAACAACATCTGTCATAATTCCCATTAGTCTATTAGTGACAGAGAAAAAATCCTAAATTAACTTGACCAAAAGATGTTTTAATTTCATTGCCTTAGATCATATTGCACTGTTGTGTGTTAATGGCCTTTTTCTTTGAGGAATGATATGTGAATAGATTAATCTTACTGTAAGTAACAAGGGTCATTGGAAGAGCAAATCTATAAAGGCTCAGTAGATTATACCTAAACAGTTAAAATTAGTCTCTAATGTCATAATGGTATAACCCATCAAATATTGTTCACTTTTACTTTTATTTCTTTATTTTATATTTGTGCTTACTGTCTTCTATTCATACTCTAAGAATATCTTACAAGTTATAGCAGTATCCAGGGGTAACACCATAATCAGATTGGATAATTACTTGCCTTATAAACTTTCATTTATGACTTTTAAAGCCCAATAGTAAAAAAACCCCCTCCAAATAAACAGTAGTTTGAAACTTGGCATCCAGAGTTCAAGGATTCAGTTTGGGATTGATATGAAGCTATAGAATAAATTTGCAAAGATAATGGCTCTGCTGTTTGGGGGGTTTTTTTTGTATTAAGGCTTTTTTCACTGGTTTTGTAACTTGAAAAATGTTGCCATGTAAGCAGGATAATTTGGCATGGAAGTTTTTCAGAATATGTTTTAATTACTTTTAGAATTAAGGGTCTTTTTCCAATTGCCAAGACATTTTAGTTGAAAAAAGGGTTCTCAACACAGGTGTATTCAGGTGGTTTCTTTCTTAGAATAATCTGCCGTAAAATACTTATTTTATAAAATACGCTTTCAGGTACCTACTGCTTAAATGTGCTCAAAACTCCCTAAATACCTCTCCAACTTTTCTTCACTAGAAATGAGGCAACTATCAGATTTTGCAGGTACAGCAACAGCAAGACAAGCTACAACAAATTAGGGTAAGATTACTACTACCTTAGATTGCAATTTCAAAATGCAAATAGATTAAAACAAATTTTTAACATCAATGGAGCACTTTTCAAGAGAGCTATCAAAGCTTCTTCACAGAATCACCACTGAACCATAGAAAGACGGAATGGAGTTGGAAGAGCCCTTAAATGTCACCTACTTCCAGCCTTCCCTCTGTGGGCCAGGATATCTTCCACTGGACCAGATTGCTCAAAGCCCCATCCAACCTGGCCTTGAATACTTCCAGGGGTGGGGCAGCCACAGCTCCTACAGGCAACCAGTTCCATTGCCTCAGCACCTCCACAATAAAGATTTTCTTTCTAATTTCTAACCAAAACCTACACCCTTGCAATCTGAAGCCACCCTGCACCTTGTCCTATCACTGTGTGCTCCTGTAAACAGTCCCTCTCCAACCTTCTTGTAGATCCCTTCAGGTCCTGAAAGCTGCTATAATGTCAGCACAGAGCCCTTTCTTCTAGGCTGAAAAATCACAACTTTTTCAGCTTCTTTCCATGAGAAAAGTGCTCCAACCCTCCAATCATCTTCATGACCCTTCTCTGGACTCACTCCACAAAGTCCACGTCCCCCTTATGCCAGGGTCCCCAGAGCTGGACAGAGAACTCCAGGTGGGCTTTCATGGGGGAGGAGTAGAGGGGGAGAATCACCTCCATTGATCTGCTGGCCCCACTGCTTTTGATGTAGCTCAGGATACCATTGGTTTTCTGGGCTGCAAGTGTACATTGATGGCTTCTTATCAATCAACACAATCAAATCCTTCTCCTCGGTGCTGATTTTAATCCATTCTCTTCCCAGCCTGTATTTATGCTTGGGATTACCCTGACCCACATGCATTTGGCCGTGCTGAGCTTGGTGAGATTCACACAGGCCCATCTCTGAGGCTTGTCAAAGTCCTTCTAGATGGCATGTCAATCCAGACATCCTTCCCTCCAGCATGTCATTCACACTACACAGCTCGGTGTCATCAAACTTACTATAGGTGTACTCAATCTCACTGTCCTTGTCACCAACAAGGACAGATGTTAAGCAATGGCATGATCTTGCCTGTTATAGAGGTAGGAGACTGACTGGCCTGTACTTCCTGGGTCTTTATTTTCTGTTTCAAAAATGGGGGTTTATTATGATTCTCCTTCTCCAGTCAGTGGGAATGTCACTGGATTTCCAAGGCTTCTCAAATATATTGGATTATGGTTAAGGAAAGTTTCATCATCTTTAGTTTATGAATGGGTAAACAGCGCAGAAAAAATACCCAAGTTGCTGGCCATTGTCAGAGAGAAGAGAAGAGAAGAGAAGAGAAGAGAAGAGAAGAGAAGAGAAGAGAAGAGAAGAGAAGAGAAGAGAAGAGAAGAGAAGAGAAGAGAAGACTGCTTCAATGCAGTAACTCTGATGTTAAAAACTGCTGTCTTTCCAAAGTCTGATCCTGCTCACATATCTGGATTAGTGGTCCTTACTCCAAAATCAATATATTCAGCTGGAGACATTATACATTAGATATTTTCAAAATACTGTTCCTCTCACCTTTACACTGTTCAGTATGGGATATGTTGTTTTATCCTGTCTGGTTAATCGGTCATGAGATTATTTATTTACTGTTAACCAAAGTTCATCTTAGAGAGTTCTCTAATGAGGCTATTCTGTCCCTGGTGGAAAATATATCCTCATTAATCTACTTTGGAAATGGCTTCAGGGAAAGGTATCTCTTAACAAAATAGTGGTATGGATTCCAGTTTCTATTATCTAGCACACAAGTCCAGTGGCTCAGTGGGGTGGAGCTTGTGGCAGTCTTCTTCAGTTGGGAAAATTACGAATGGCGTCATGGTGCAGATTATGGTTCTCAAATAAATTGAGTTGTGGCTTCATTAAACAGGATCCTCTACTTCTTTTACCCATTTACCTGAAACAGCCATAACTAGGATTAACTGTTGTGTGAGAATATAAAATAGAGAGACAGTCTCCAGAACAGCAGATCCTAAAGCTTTGTAGGGATTTAAAGATTATAACCAACACTTTGACCTGGCAGTAGATGGGTAGCCAGGGAAAAGCGTGGACTATGAGTACAGTGTACCATTCTGATAAAATGAACCATAACATTCAATACCAGATAAAGCTTCCATGGACATTGGCCTCCCAATATTATGCTGTGTGTCAGCTCTACTCTTGGAAGACATTAATGCTGTCACATTTCTTCAGCATCTGATACCTTGGCAATTTAGTTAAATAACCGCAACTCCGGTTACCATCTCTGTGCAGATGAACCATATACATGCATCTCTAATGCTCTGTCCTGAAGTTGATCTTTGTGTTGAAAAGCTAAACCTTTATATCTCTATGGATGCAACTTTCAACTTGAGTGCAATATGAATAAGAAAAATCTCATTTTTTTTCTGCTCCAGACTTTTCTGTGTTGCTGTGAGCATCAGCATCATTCTGCTATTCACACCACTACCATGGACATGATCTTCGCCTCATGCCTTTGATTTTTAGTTTTCATGTCCAAGCCAAGGCTCAGCTTTACATATTATGGCATAAGAACTCTAAAAATTAACAGATTATACAGGCATCTAGGGAAGCTCAAGAAAATAATGAGACAATACTGATCATTGTAACAATTATTTCACGGATCCTTGCAGGAATGGCAGGTTTTCAAGAGAATTGTCTCTATACAAGTCTACAAGTGGTTGTCTAGTCTTTATCACCTCAGAAAAAGAGCCCTACTTGTCTTCATGTACAAAGCCCAGCCAGTGTCCATTCAGCATTGATTCAATAGCTAAAAAGTGGATGTTGACTCCCAGCAGGCCACCTTTCAAGTTTTTTGCTTTTTTCTTTACCAGACCTCAAGGATAAGACAAGATGACATTGAAACTTCACGTTATCCTCTCTTTGTCTCCAAAATGTTGTCTTTATGACATGATTTTCCTTCTGCTCCCTTTTGTGCAGTCCCAACTACAATGCAGTCCTGGTCCAAAGCTAGAAAAGCCAGATGTTTCATCAATATTGTACTCAGCATCAATTTCTCTTAACAGCATCTGAAGTGCCTTTTCATGGCTGTGACAAAGCAGACAGGATTCAAGTGGCATGAAGATGAGGGAGAAATCACCTATCCCCTGCAGTGATGTCAGGCCAGGGCAGCTGAGGATTTCGGTCTTTCCAAAATGGCACATCAGAAAAGAAACTATTTTTTGTCCCTGAAGACAATTGTGATGAGGTTAAAAGAGAATAGCTCAAGTCTTTTCCTGGACTATTTTTTCCAACAACTCCTCCCTTCACCCTCTCATCAAAATATATTTTGATATACATTTTCCAAGTTTGATGAAAGACTAGAAATTCTTATCATTTTTCACTTAAGGTTGTGTTGTTTGGGGTTATTTTTTTACCAAAGAATCTTTAGGGGTATGAAATATATTTTGGAAAATATTTAATTTAATATTTTTCTCTGAATCGAAAAGCAAAGGTGATGTGCAAACTAGGATCTTCATGGAGGATCTCTGTGTACCATGGAAAATGTGATAGGCAATGGGAGCCTTTGAACTCTAAGTCTATTGTAGATGCCCTGGCTCATAAGGAATTAATTCAAAGAAGTCCTGCATCTTGCATTATGCAGAAGGTCAGACTAGAGGGTCACAATCATCTCTTTCAGCATAATAATCCATGAATCTGTAAGACCATCTTTTATGGTTTATTTCTTTTAAATGCCAATGTTTATTTGTAGCTGTAATATTATCTGGTATAATGTATATAGCTGACAGGGTAAGTAAATATTAACACTTTTGCTCAAATATTTTTCATGAAAAAAATCAAAAAGTAAGTAATAGATGGTGTGATGAACACTTACATTAGATATTGACCTAAAAGAAACTCTAACTTACTTCTCTTTCACTGGATCTTTTTACTAGGCTAGAAACTTTTGTTCTTAAAATATTTTAACTGAAGATCTTGGAGAGGATCTTGAGCTTCTGTACAGGGTCAGACTACAAGAAATTTGATTTAAATATTACCAGAACTTTAAATACCTCTGTCACAGAGCTTGATATTTTTGGCAGTTAGAGGCCACCTTTATTCCGTGTAATGATGAGGGTTTGACTTTGTTTGATATTTCTTTTTTAGCCAAAAGAATGGTGCATCTTTCTTTAATTGTGATCCTCATCAACCATTTGGCCCAGTAATACTATGCAAATTGAACTCTTCAAAAATTAATGCTAACATTTATTAAATAATGCATCATACAATAAGTTAATTTGAAATTCTAAGTTGAACTCCCTGCTCATAAGAGAGGGGTATTTTTTTTTTCTCTGTGCCATCTTCATAAAACATCTTTATAGTCTTTCTAAATACCTTGAATGTCATTCTTGGGTTTTGACAAATTGATCTCTACTGAGGCTATTCATAAGGAGACATTCTCTCTGTTAGCTTTCAGATATTCTATTCCTTGAATTCCCTCCATTCCCTCTATTTCAACATAATTATTATTATTTTCTTAGTCTGAACACGTTGGAGAAATGTATTGATGAAAAGCAACCATTTGCTAAAGATGTAAAAGCTAAGAATACATGTGATGACATTTTCTGCAAACCAGCAGGAATTCTTGCACTATTATAGAAAACACACCTCATTTACCTGAACATGATATCATACCCAAGGACAAATGGCAACATGTGAAAGGGTGAGCATTTGGTGGATTGATTTATATATATATATATATATATATACACAATTTATATATGCATATCAGTAAATTCTTTATTTTTATTTATGATTTTAAGGAAAACAGAACTGGGTCCTGAAAGTACACAATTTATACATATGTTCCTTTGGTTTGACAAAAGCAAATGTAGATTTCCCCACTTGCCTGTTTAACCATTCTGAATGTTTTTTGAATTCCCTTTTCCCGAGTCCAGCTTGGGGTTTGTCCCTTTTTCTCACATGTTGAATGCATACATGAGTCACTTTCCACTCACTCATCCAGTGGCCATGACCCAGGCAGGTGGTGAAACAGAGATTAGTAAAAAAACTGAATAAAATAACTGAAATAAATGCAACAAAATGTAGTAAGGTCTGTTCAGTAGGAGAGGGCCTTTGGGAGAACAAATCAAGGTTAAAAAACACTATCCCTTCCTCGACAATTAGCTTCCCTGAGCAAGAAAGCTGCAGTCCTCATCCTCCTGGAGTCACTGCTCGCTCACCAGAGGCAGCTGGGGCAGCTTTAACCTGCTGAGCTCCTGCACACAGCTGCACTGAGAGAGCAACACCAAAGCCAGTATTTGGAGGAAATGCACAATAGTAATAATAATAATAATAATAATAATAATAATAATAATAATAATAATAATAATAAATATACTTTGACATAATATTGTCACTAATGTGCATGGGGGGGATGTTATCAATGGAGTCATGAGTTTAGGTTATTTCTCTGCTTGGAGCTTCTAAAGAATGTCTTCATGCTTGTGTTTCAGATGCAAGTAGACCTTCAGTTGATCCTGTCTTTACCAGTACTACCTAGTATTCTTTCCCAGAGCAGCAACTTTGTCAAGCAGCTCTCCAGCAGTGGCAGCATGTACAGGTAACTGGGAACTGAAGAACTGTGTGGAAGGTGACCACTTGAAACATCCCCAGCCTGTTTCATCTTTCTTCCCTCATACATCCTTGGCAGACTGAGGAGACAGTGCAGCTGAGGGATATCACAAGGAATGTGGAGATGTAACCTGAAGTTTTGCTTGTCACTTGTGCTGATGTCTGGCTCCATCCAGCACATCAGGAAACAGGCACTGGCTCTTTGGGCTGAAGCTGGATGTGCCTTGGCTATCTGGCTCCCAGGCATGCTACTGCTTTCAGAAACAGAGGGGTCTTACTCATTTTTACCCTGATTCACTTCTCTACTAGGGAGGTACTTTTGTCTTTTCTGTTGACTAAATATGATTTTAACAGTTTAAAAGGCCACTACTTTATGAGTGGAAAAATGTGATCTATTTGAGTATAATGGGCTCCTATATGAGCACAAATGATTTGGCAAATTTTGAAAAGAGAACATGTGGCCTGAATAATCAACAAGAGGAATTCACAATGGTTTGGCTTGGCTTGCCTAATTTTTTTCTCTGATTTGTCTGTTCTTATAACTGCCACCTGTTCTTTTGTTTGCCCATAGATCTTTTAACTAGAAGACACACAATGATAATTTAACTTGACTTTCTTCATAAAATGGAAGCAATAAATTCACTGCTTCCAATGCATTTGTAATGAAGTGTAGTCTTTAGAAAGATACCAAGTGTAGCATTCCCAGTGATGTCTATCACCTCCTTAGCTAAAAACTTCTTGTAGTTTATTATTTCCAGTGTTTAGAATATTATGACATTTCTATTTGAAATTTTTCTGGGTTTACCTACTATATGCTGATGGTTTTTCTCACTTTGAAGGTAGAAAGAGGCCTCTGCAAGCAGAAACCTTCTTCCTCAGCACTTACAGGCTCTGATCAAGTTGCTTCTTTCACCCACTTTTTGACAAACTGAAGAAATGAAGCTTTCTATCACTCCACAAGTGAGATCTACATTATCAGTCATTCCTGTGGCCCTTTACCAAACTCCTTGCAACTTCCTGAGGTTCAGTGTTTCAGTAATAGTTGCACCAAGCCTGTAACACCTTAGTTTTAAGAATATTCACATACATAAGAAGATGTAATCTGGGCACATATTACCAATCTTGTGCAAGAGTAAAACAATGGTTCAGCTTCAAATTCAGCAATGCCAAAATCTTCTGAACATTTTTTTATTCATATGGGGGAAAGCTCTATCATACCACGTAAGGTTACTACATTTAATTGCTATTTCTACTGCAAAATATCTGCAACTAAACAAATTGAATTGAGTTGTGTTAGTAAGAATAGATGAAGAAAGATGGTTGAATCATATAGAGAATAAATGAAATCTGTTTCCCACAGGAAAGAATCAGTTTTCAAAGATAACTACAGCAGGGCAAAATGGAGATCTTGAAGCTTCCTTGGGCATACTGTGAGGTGAAACTGTACAGGTTATGGCAGTTCCTTGGAGATTTGTTTTGATATTCATTTTCATTTCTAATCCAGTGCATGAGAGAGAGGAGGTCAAATGAAATGAAATAAACCCATGTTTCTATGAAGCCATTTGCTATGAAACTCCACCTGCTACAGAGGAAGAAATAGCTTTGATTTTAATCACTTTTAATCAAATCACTTAGTCAAACCTCTCCATCTTCAAAATGAATCCTGCTGAGGGAGCGTGTGAGCCCACAGCACCACAAAGAAAAGTGGCAATCTAGTTGGAAAATGCTTCCTGTCATTTTGGCAGAATTGTAGACTGCTTTGATTCACAGCAGTATAGACTTACTTACTTTTGCACAGTGTGTATGTCCATGGTGTAATCATTATATCTAATTCTTTACTTGATTTTAGCAAAGAATGTATAGCATCAGAATTAAATCTTCAGTAGCAAAACACTTGTGGGCAAGCCCTACTGTTCAGTTCACCCATGCAACACATACTCACACACAATTTTAATTCACACTTACTCTGATGAAGTAACCAACTTCACCTAATGCTCTCTCAGTAGCAATGAGTGGCAGTTTTGGGAGCTACAACAATTTTCTCTTAATTCAGGGAGAAAGTGCATGGCCTGATGAGTGATTTAGGTGCCTTCTTTCCTTCTGCCCCTTTTCTTCCTCACAGAAACTGCACGTAAATTGTAACTTCCTCTTCAAGTCCTGCTTGCATTATATTTCCACTCTGTGCAGTGCTCTACATATGGAATTAATTTATTTCTCTGCTCAAATTCATTTACGTAGTCCACATGCATTTATTACTGAACAATCCATCAAATAATGCATACATCTATATCTTTACTTATCACACATTGCATTGTTTCTTATGGAGCATCCACCCCAAAATTCTCTTCTACATGACTAGAAAGAAAGAGGGACATTGCAAGAATTCAGTTTTTTCAGCTTTCAATTTTTTTAATCTTCATTTTTAGCGGTTTTTTTTTATTTTTTTAAATAGGACTTCAGCAGAATTCACCCCAAAGCTTATGAATTTTCCTTTATTGTCAACTGATTTTTTTCTCATGTATTTTTAAATAGACTTTTATTCCTGGGATTCATTCTTTCTCTCTCTCTCTCTCTTTATCTCTTTTCTTTCTTTCTTTCTTTCTTTCTTTCTTTCTTTCTTTCTTTCTTTCTTTCTTTCTTTCTTTCTTTCTTTCTTTCTTTCTTTCTTTCTTTCTTTCTTTCTTTCTTTCTTTCTTTCTTTCTTTCTTTCTTTCTTTCTTTCTTTCTTTCTTTCTTTCTTTCTTTCTTTCTTTCTTTCTTTCTTTCTTTCTTTCTTNTCTTTCTCTCTTTCTCTCTTTCTCTCTTTCTTTCTCTCTTTCTTTTTCTCTTTTCTTTCTTTTTTTTTTCCCTCTTTCTCTCTTCTTTTCTCTCTTTCTCTCTTTTATTCTTTCTTTCATGGCTTGATAACTAAGATTTTAAAAATCAGAAATATCCCTGGGTTTTTAAGACAGCTTCAAAACTACTATGTTTTTCCACTGAGCTCAGTGCTATTCTTTGTGCATGTGGGACTTGGAATATGCTGACATTGTTTGTCTTCTGTTACAGGATTATAAAATTCCTTCAGTCTGGTAAGGGAGAACATAGATTGAGTACACACAATTTGGTTTTAAATGTTGGACATGTGCTGTGCTATCTTTTCCTGTAGTGCCGCAGTAAATTCTTCCTATCACACTGAGACGTAAGCATGTTCTATGTTTCAAGTTTTAATAAAAATATAATTAAAAATGCTTCTCATGCTACAACATATGTACGTGGTACACACTTTCCATTTCTATAGCATACAGTATATAATGAATAATGTGACTACTCTAGATCTAATATAGGACTCCTCAATATGAATATGAATTATATCCATGCAATGGTTTTATATATCTATCTTTTATTATGTGGCACAATTTGCTTTGTTTTCCTCAGGGCACAGCTTGAGCTCAGTTTCCACCTCTGATTTTTGTGTGGATAATAAAATATTTACAGTCTTCAAAATCAGGTGCTGAGACAGTGATTAGTGTGGTATGAATGAGTAACTGAATAGATAAGGGCGTGACATTTTGCACATGCATTACCACATACTGAACTTATGCACGCAAAATCCCAATTTGTGTGCATGTACATGCTTGTGATTCCAATTTAGCAGTTGCTTTCTTCTTACCACTGACATTCCTCCTGCAGTTTTACCTGCCATCTGCATTCTTCTGTTTGGAAGATATTTGGCCACAGCAGCTCTGCTGTGGGGGATACAATGGCAACGCAGCTCAGGCAGGCTATGATTATTCTACATCTCCATTCAAATTACAGTGTGATTGCCTGGATGCAATTTTCTGTGTGCTTCTTTCTTAGGTGGATGATACATTAAAAGCCAACAGACCCTGGGAAGCCTGTGACACTCCAGAAGTGCCTTTGACCAGGTCCCTTTGCCAAAATATCTTCTCCCCACTCCACATCCTATCATGTACTCCCAGTCACCGCCTTTAACTGCAGACAACTTCAGTGTCTTGCAGAGCACTTATAAAAAGTTTTGTTAAGGTAAAGAAATCTTTAAAGCCACTCTTTTCTATCAATGAAATTTTAGGATATGATTTTAATCTCTATGCATTGTAGTCATAGTAGTGAATTCAGTTCTTGCCTGCTTGTCTTGCCTGATTCAAATCTGTCTATTCATAGGGCCCACAAAAACAGACAGTGCTTTACACAACCAATCATATCAGAAAGGTATAAGCTTTTCCAGTCTCCAAAGATACTGCATGCAGGCTTATTTCTGCAAGGAAGTGCCCCTAAGTACATTTGGGTTGATCAGAGTAAGCAAGTTATCTGCCTGGACAGAGCCCTTGAGAATATAACCTTATTCTAGGATAATTCATTAATCTGTTCAGTATTTTTTAATAGGAACACAATTTCTTAATGTTATTTCCTTGAAAATTGTTTTGGAATTTTTTTTGGTTTTTGCTTTTTTTTTTTTTTTTTTTTTTTTTTTTTTTTTTTTTTTTTTTTGTAAACAAGCTTCTATCAAAAACTATGTTTTAATAATTACAAAGAAATTACAAATGATCCTGCCACATTGTGAGCCTTTGAAAGTAGTAGATAATGCAGCCAAAAAATTGATCACATGATACTGACCCAAAGAACTGGTTATTTGCATGTTTCTTTTAAACTAAAATGGTACTAAACTAAAGTATCTCAGCTACTGCTGTGCATGATTCCTCTCCTAGTATCCTCTTTTTCTTAGTGATTAAAACCATTGTTTCATCCCTCTCCAGAAGTAACACTGTCATTCTGGTGGCACATACATGTAATATAATAACCTAGCTGTCAACAATATGATTAGCTGAAGCCACATTTATTTTCCCAACCAAGTTGAGAGGATTTGGAATGGTGAAGCAGCATTGATCATACAGTGTGTTTTGCCATTGAATATCTAATTTAATATTAGTTAAACTTGACCAACAATTCAGGAATTTAGGGTCACATTATTAACAGAAAACATCAATCCTTTGGATAATTCAATTAAAAAACATCAATAAAAATCTAATTTCAAAAGTCACTAGTATACCAATATACCATATCCAGCAGACAGAAACTGCTCAGCCACCATTGAATCATTGCCTGTTTTAATAAGTATTCAGAAATTATACTGAGACTTCAAAAGAAATTGTAAGGAATTGTTAGCAGGTTTATTAATGTTTTATGTTTTATTAAAAGTTTGGGTGTACATTTCACAATGAGCAACATCAAAAATCAGACTTTCTGCCTGTAATTTTGCTTCCTCCTGTCTTTCTGCCTTTGGGATTCGCTCTTTTCCTTTCATCAGCTGCCATTTTCAGCAGCATGCAGTAATTTCATGGCTCATTGCAAGCGCTGAAAACCTTTGAAACCACAAATGCTAACCTACCTGGCCTGCAGCCATTTAGGAAGAGATTAATTTAGCAAACAGAAGCAAAACACTTTCTACTTCTAGCCTGTGCATAATTTCACTTCTATCTATATTTATTTTACAGTGAGCAGCGTAATGACAATTTCAGTAATTGCAACTCTGTAAAAATTTGCCTACCTAGCTTATCTCACTATCACAAGACTGTGAGTCAGTCAGATTAGAAAAAGTACAGCACGTGAAACTGTATTGGTTGCCTTCCAAAAAATATATGCCTTATATAAAATTTAAGTGATGTTTTGCACTTATTTGTATACTTATGTACAGGACAATGGATTCTCCATGATGTTTGCTTGAGATGTGTATGTCTTTTTAATGCACTGTGATTTATGGGTGCTTTTCCCATACAAAAAGATCAGTAACACTGGTAGGCTGCAAGTGCCAGCCCATTTCTGCAGACTTAGTTACAAATGGCTGTTATGGTGCTGTCAAGCGATTTGAACAGAACTGAAAGTCCATCTGGGGCAAATCTAAGCTATCATGCTTGGAACAAATTCAAATTCAAAATTAGCCTACAAACTGTTAGCTGAAAAAAAAGTTCAAAATGTTTTATTGTTTCTAATTTGACTCAAAGATCAAATTCTCTAAGTAAACATGGAAACTTTTCTTCTAATCCATTTTTTATTCCATTTGACCAGCATATTCAGTACAAGATGCATAAAGTCAAGCTTATAAATGTTTATTCAAACAGTAAGATAGAAACGGCTTGATTTTCCTGTACCCCTGTGATTTGTCTCAGTGCTGAGTATCCCACTTCTTACTGTGTTGAGCACTAAGGTTCCTCTGTTTATCCTCTGGCAAATGTAAATGTTACAATAATTGAACCCAAAGCCTTTGTTGCTATGTGCTGTGCAAAAAGAAGGTAGCAACAAAGAGTTGTAGCATTTTCAGATACACAGGAGAAAAAAAAAGATTTCTTTGTGATTTCTTTACAATTCCCATGTCTGACTTTATAGCCAGCACGATGGCCTCAGGTATGAGAAATCCCTAAGGTATCTCACAGCTCCTGACTTCTATATTGGTATCCTGGCACTGGTAGCAGGGCAATCTGGTGCTGCTTTCTGGCAGTCATTGCTCCAGGCTGAGCGGGTTGGAAGGGATTTCAGCGACCTTGAATGACCTTGTGGATGGCAGTCACTGGGTAATGATTTTGACTGCAGGATTATGCAGTGGTACTTCCTGCCATGAGGGGATGCAAGAAGATTGCTGCCAATGACATAGAGGGAGATGGAGTCAAAGGGACCCCATCAGTGCTGGAGATGAAACAATTTAAGGTGCACAGCTTTCCAACTTTTTATGTGAGAGTAGTGAAAGAGTAATTGAATATCATTGTTAGCTTGCTTTGCTGCAATTCAGATACATTTAGATCAGCAAAAGGAAAGTGTACAACATTAAACTTGTTTATGCAGTGTTTTTATAATAGCTAATTCATTTAAGCATACAGATACACAGACGGCAGTGGGATGACTGGCCAACCCACACAGATGTACACCTCCAATCTGGCATCCCATAACATTCATAAAATATGTCAACACAGCCTGGATTCCTTCCATAGTTTATGTTAAACTATTGGTGTACATATCATACAAGCAAAATATTTCATGTTGTTAAAATTTGTGTCCCTAGTAAATAAATAGAAAAACTAAACACATTCCTCCTAAATGCACAAGCCGAGTGCAGCAGCATTGAAGCAATATGTACTGTTTGTACTTCTAGTAACATTGCAGAAATTAACATTTGTAGAGCTGTTTATCACGCATGCAAGTGGTAATATGGAGAGTCCTATGTTTTATTGGTATTTTCCTTTTAGCTGTAATGTCCCTAGCACAGTGCTCTCTTTAGTTACTAGATTCCCAGTACGTGAGACCACACATCAGAGCAGGCAGGAAGAAAAAGGATGAGATGAGGAATGTCACCATGTGAGGGGAGTCCCATGGCCTAGTGATGCCTCCATATTGCTGTCCCATAGCTTTGCATTGTCCCTTTCACTCACCCTGAGTCCCCAACTAGACACCAGCAGCTGGCATAAACTGTCTTTTTTTGGCAAGGGGTGTCCTTGAGTGGTGGGAAGGCAGCAGCTCCACTGAATATGAGTAAGTGCAGATGCTCTCGTGAAGGATAAAGGCCAAGAATGAGTCTGGTGTGCAGGGTGAAAGAATAAAAGCTGAATCCTATTTTTAGACCAGAATTCATCCAGCACCCTGAATTTAAAGTATATTCACAGTCAGAGTCCTGATAATCCATGGAGCACTTGAAAAATTTTAGCACAATGCTGCTTCCCCTGCATATGACAGCAGAGTTATCCCACCTCCCCTCAGCAGGATTATCCCACCCCGCTTTGCAGAAGACCATGGTGGTCTCAGCAGCTGTGGAGAGTCTCTGGGTAGCACAGGAGCTATTTCCTTTTCTAAAAAGGAGAAACTAGAAGGGTTGTTGCAGATTTGTAATTGGTGGCTCTTGCTGGGGGCCTTTGACACTTTAGTGCTTGTCCAGGTTTGGCTTTTGGTTTGTTTACAGGAGATCTTTTCCAGGCATCTCTTCCAAATTTCCTAAGTATGGCTGCTTAAAATGTTGCATCTTGCTGCACCTCTGATATTTATATATTGTTATTCAATTATGAAATATTACTTTTATATTGAGTGTTAAATTCTGTCACTAATAATTTGTGTCACTGATATTTAACCATGTAAAATAAAATAGATCAGTGTAGTACTGTGAAACACTACAGTATATTAATATGTAGTAAAATAGATCCATTGCCATCATGTTTAAGGGATAATATTCCCTATTAATACACATTTCTGCATTTAAGCAATTCCAGAGCTATGACACAGACCAATCAAATGAAAACATGGTAAACAAGCCATCATTTTTCTCAGGTTGTGCAATGTAAAATACTTAGTGAAATCAGTAAGTGCTGTCTGCAGAGGCATTGTAAGATTAAGCAGATATTCAGGTGTACCTTCACCTTTCCTTGATTAGAAAATATGCCCATCAAGATACAGGACTAGTGTGGAGGGAAGAAAGCAATATTTGATCATTAATACACAGACAAAAAAATACATTGCTGTTAGACATGTAGAAGTCAGTAAAACCACATGCTGCTTGGGGAGGATTGAATTATCTTCAAGCACTACCATCTAATTAAATATGTATATATTTCTAGGGCCTGAGCTCTGGAAAACATTCCTACTGAAGAGGGATTTTAAGCATATGCTTAACTAGAGCATGGGGGCTTGAAGGAGGTATTAGTATGTGTAGTCAAAAAGTACATTCAGCAGATGAGAAAAAATTTGTTTCACAATCAGGACAGATGACAGTTTGCTATAGGTTAATCAATTGCCTTGTTTCATTACTTCATTTGAAGTTGGGTTTTTTTTTTCTGTTATATGGTGCAAAACATTGTTATAAACAAGTAAATTGTTCTTTTTGATTAACAGATGGCTTGAGACCAGCCAAAATTATTATTTTTTTAATTAAAGAAAAAGCATTCTTTGTTGAAACCTTCTATGTTGCAGTTCATCCAAGGGAAAATTTATTAAAAAGAAATTATAAACTTGTGAAAAACAGGATTTATAATGGAAACACGGATCCAGCCATAACTATACCCATATGAACTACGCTGCTATTATTTACTATGGTAACATTATAAAAAACTACACTGTTTGGGCCATTATCCTTACAGTTTTCTTTTCAATACAAATCATTATATTTATTATCTGTCTTCTTCTATAGAGGGTACAGAAGAAGCCAATCAAAAGCAGAAGAAGCCTTCTTTTCAAAAGGAAATTGGACCTATCTCTAATTCTTCTTCTTTATCAAATACAAGCAGTGAAGACTTTTTTTTTGTGAAAAATTGTTTCATGTAAGATAAAAGTGCAGATTATTGGTGAGAAAATGACACACTTTTACCTACATCTTGAAGATTCTTGGGTGATACTGCCAGTTTTCCTAAGAGATTTTTACCTTACTCACAAATGCATTTCCTTACAGACTTCAAGCAGCAGGTGCTGGGGCTCTGAGTATTTATTTGGGAATACACTGCATAATTCAGCTATTGTGACTCAGAGAGATGTCTTAGCAATGTAGTATCTTAGAATGAATATTGTACACAATATTGGAAAAACTGATGTTTTTAGAAATAAGCCTTTCTAATTTACTGGGTGAAGAAAAACAAAACTGAATTTGTGATTGTTTCTCTCATCACTTATTTCTTCCTCTGAGTCTGGAAAAAATATGAATCTCAACTCTATTATCCCTACCTCCTTGGAAATTGTTCTAAACATATCTGCATTTCTGTGTATTATAATAGTCACAAACCTTCCTGTATTTCTGTGTATTATCAGAGTTAGTGACAGTAGCCTGTATGGACACAGAGCCCCAGTCCCTGGCTTACACAATTGCCTTTATAATTATGACTAATACATATGTGCCAGTTGTTTTAACTCTTTCAAGCTGTAAAAGGGATGTGGTGGAAGTTAAGTCTCTCTCTTATGGACTGGACAAGATGTAATACATATTCAGAAAACATTCAACATAAAACATTTTTAAAAACCTTGAAATTTTATCTAGAAAGTGTTCCATGACTGTTGATGCATCACTAACTCTCAAGATGAAACATCAATGCATGTGGAACCCTTTTCTTTTTTCTTCTGAAACACCCATTTGACTTAGACATCAGTTAAATATAGCACAAAATGATTAATCCACATTTATAGTAACTTTTTAATGTGTTCTATTTATCTGTGGTAAGATACCATGCATTAAAAGCATGGTTGGGAACTGTAGTGAGTCAATATTAATACCAAAGGTTTAATACTATTACCTGCATGACAACTATGCCTAATTCAGTAAACATTCATTCCTGACATTGTAAACATGGCCAGTATAGCTGTTAATACAAAGTAGACAAATTGATTGATAAATAATATGTTTAGAGATACAGGGCTCTCAGACACTATGAATCAGTCGTTTACTGATAACTGGCAGGATGCTCTGACTCAAATTCTACCAGTTCAGCTAAAGAACAAAAAACCCCTTTATGGCTGCTGCATGATGAAACAGTATTCTTGTTTTGGGGGGATTTTTTTATACTGTGCTGCCAATTTAGGAATATCACCTCTGCACAAAAAAGCTGTGTCACAACTGGAAAACTATAATGCTGCTAGGACACAGTTGTGTTTCTAAAGTTGAAACACCCAAAGCACTTCCCAGCATTTGATGACTGCTTATTACAATTAAAAATCACTTTCTTTATTAGGAAAGTAGACATTGAACATAAGAGCTAACCCAAACTGATTTTATTTTACACTACTTATTTTTATCTCAGTATATGTCAATATTACGTGCTTCAAAAGAACGGATAGGAAATGTTTATCGGCAGACAATGAAGGCAAATAGATTGTTTATGACAGTATAGGGAATACATTTCTTGGCAAGATTTTGAAGTGCAGTCAGGAGGGTCATTCTTGTGGCTGCTTTTGTTGACATTCATCATAACTGAACATCTAGATTGTTAAATATGTAGTGTTTTTGCACCAAGTGATTCTCTAGGTACAGCATACTGTGTTTGTATTGGACTTCGACGGAACAGTCACAAAAGATGGGATGATCAAATACTGCATATGCCACTGCTGCTTCTATTTTCAGTGTTTCTTGTGTTGGTCGTTGCAATTTACAAATCACTATCAGGCTTTAATTTCATTCCCTCTTAATTTTTCTGAGTATACTTGCTTATATTTTGTCAACATTCATGATCTCCTCTTATTTCTGACATTAAAACCTAGAATCATATTTTGAAAAGAAATAACCAGAAGTGCATATATATATATATATATGTGTGTGTGTGTATATATAT
>WEIU01007391.1:32200-63144 GCA_013389925.1 Aegithalos caudatus | reverse complement strand
TCTTCTCATTGCTCAGTGTGTGCTGTGAGACTGTATTTATAGCACACTTTCCATACGTTCCCCAAAGGCAGTCAGTTATTTTTGGGTTCCTCTTGGGTGCTCATTGGTAGATGTAACAGCAGTGGAGAGAACCATGCAATTGCTGTAGTGTCATAAGATGGAGATACAACACCTGCAAGTGCATGCCATGCAGTGCCTCCTACAAATCCTGTCCTGCCACCAGTGCATCTGAGTGCTTGACCAATTCGTTTTTCTCAAAAAGTCTCATCGTGTGGGTAATTATGATGCTGTTATTATTTACAGGCTAAAGATGAAATAAATTTTGATGAAAATAGAAAGTTTTCTCTAATTGTCTACCATATACACCCAGGGTCTGATTTTTTTGAATCCTTGGGAGAAGTCTGTGGCATCCCTGCACACATAAAAAAGCCCTCTTCCATTTTGGTTAGACACAGTGGTTTACCATTTCCACAAGACAAACATCCCACTCTGAAATTAAAACCCAGGAAATTAATATACTTACAGAAATATTGTGGAAAATCTGGTTTAAGTAATGGTCCAGCATCACTGAGTCCTGACACTTTATGCAATACATTTTGCTTTGGTCCAACCCTTTTCTCTGTTGTCCAAATCATAGAAGCATAGAATGGTTTGTGATGGAAGAGACCTTAAAGATCACTTAGCTCCAACCCACCCTCCTTGGGTAGGGACACCCCACTAAGCCAGGTTGCTCTAAGTTCCATTAACCTGGCCTCAAATACTTCCAGGGCAGCCACAGCTTTTCTGGAAAACCTGTTCCAGTGCCTCACTACCCTCACAGTAAAAAATTTCTCCTGATACCTACTGTAAGTTCACATCCATTCTGTACACAGGTATCTGACCTTTCTTATCCCTGGTCTGATGAGTCACTTGGTGCCATTTTTTCATTCTGAGGCTGTGCTCAAGTCCCTGACTCCTCTTGTTTCAGGTGATCACATGAAAGCTTTTTTGTAGCCTCCTGTGGCCTTCCTGCCTTGCTCCTTGAAGGCTTCATCCTACTGAGCAGCAGTGCATATATGTCACAGCAAAAACTGGGACAAATTTTGTTAGAGAAGAATTGTTTTACACAGTTCTGTTGCAGACCTGGGACCAGAAAATTTACGCTGGCTGCACATTTGTCGGAAGAAGACTTATTTCTACATGAGTCTTGCCATCCTATCCTGGTGACTATAGGACTCCAGCTGAAGAACAGGCCATGGGAGAAAATGAGACTAGCTGGCCTGTGTCCTCACCTTGACCACCTACACTGGCATTTATTACCTCTTAAGTGGTCTGACTTTCAACAGCAGATCCAACTGAGATGACAGGCACTCTTATGCAGGCTGGCTTTATCTTGCTTGTGGCTGGATACAAAGGTCACTTAGTGCATGCCATAGTCCATGCCTTAGTGCCTTAGTGCATGCAAATGACGTTATCCACAGCAATGATGCCGGTATTTTTTAAAATGTGCAATACAGGACTCAATTACCCTTGCTGAAATTTTGTCTAAGAATCCAGCCGAGGTTAGACAGAAGGCATATAACATTATTTTATCCCAAACAGATGAAATTTGGCTAAGCTGTAAGTCCTTGAAATCAGCAGAATATCTGGTTAATGACAGAACATGTTTCCAGTCCCAATTATAATGTGCTGAAAAAACAGCGTGAATGCCAAACTGAAGATATTAAAGCTAGGTCA
Organism: Aegithalos caudatus; assembly: GCA_013389925.1. Classification (NCBI taxonomy): domain Eukaryota; kingdom Metazoa; phylum Chordata; class Aves; order Passeriformes; family Aegithalidae; genus Aegithalos; species Aegithalos caudatus. Next base: position 61,428 of record WEIU01007391.1, on the reverse strand, counting down.
GAAGTGCATGGCTCAGGACAAGGAAGTTATTTCAGCTTGTGGGTTAAATAAGTAAGGATAATAAACAGAGATTAGCACAAAGGGTTAAAGCTTATACAGCTGTTTCATCCTGAGTGTATTGAACAAATCTAATATTTTCAGTTGACTTAAGACACTTAATATTTCTATGAAATACAGTAATTTTACATGTTTATAGAAATAACAAAGAATGTAAATTAGGTTATACAAAAAAAGACCCCAATCATAATGAACATTTATGAAAGGAAAAAGGATGCTGACAGAACATAGGGCCCAGTTTATAAAGGGAACTTAAAGATCACAATGCTTCCTTTGGCACATGAGTCCAACATATCGGTAGGTACACCTGGTATCTAATGACACTGTTATCAACTTGTCTAATCCTGTAGGTACCTCAGCTTCCCTGACACCTTGAGAAAGCAAGAAACTCCTAAATCCAGAGAGAGCAAAGCACCTAGGCTCACTGTCTGTGTGTTAAATAGTCTCAGGTTAGTCTTCCTCTATTTATGCCACCAGAAGGACTTGATCTATCAGGCTTGGGTAAAATAGAAAAAGAGGACAGGAGGGTAACTGCATCCACATTTTTACCTGAGGAGTCTGTGGTGTTTCTATTAATTTGGATTATGAAATGTCCAGTTTTAAATCTTTCCTTCCTGTTGGGCCCTTAGATCACATCTTTTGGTTCCCCAGAGAACACCCTTGGCTGTGAGGTGACCTGCAGTGGAACCTCCTCTGTCTATTATGTGAATCTATATGACATAATGTAATATTTATTTGGGCTAGTGAATGGATAAAGGCAAGAAAATGTGATTTTTTTAGATACTTGAATGAGATGAATATAAATAAAACCCTCTCCTTAAAAAGGTCATCATACTGCTTTCATGAATGTGATTCTTCATATCCACCCCTTCCTATTCACTGTACAGGGTTCCCCTGAGAACTGACCGAATCAGGACTGGGAACTCCATTAGATGGCAGGATGCTTTAACATGACAAAGTTCAACACAGCAGAAAATAAATCTCTCTGTTCACTTCCCCCTTGAGATGACTTCCTTCCTTGTTTCCTGTAGCTGGATATGTGCTATGTGGGAGAGGGGGCAGGGTGACTACCTGGTGTAAATCCTTCTCTGCACCAGCTGATATCTTTAATTAAAATTAACCTTTCAATAGTATATCTGAATTGGCTTATTCCTGACTTCACACTACTTGTCTCCTAGTCTTCTGGAGACAGACTGGCAAAGCTGCAAAGCATCATATTATCGAACACAGTAAATGTGCAACCTTCCTCTTAAACAAGTCTTTCTCTGTGAGCCTCATATTAAGACCATACCTGAAACAATAGATACTGAAATTAAAACTGAAAAGTTTATTTGAGTAATGTTTCAACAATCTCTGCTTTTCTAGGAGAAACAGCTCAAACAATGTCTGCCTCTAAAGTGCTTCCTGTGCCACGTTTTGGACCTGGAGCAGCCTTCCTTCTCATTCAGGCAAAGGACACTAACTATTTGCATTTATATTCCTTCTAAATAGTAAGGGGAAAGTTGCTAACATGCACTAAAGAAAGCTCACTCATCTTGCAGCTTCACCTTATAGTTCTTACCTTGAAATCAAGTCAAAAAATTCAGAGTAAATCAAAAGCATGTAGGAAAAGAGGTAAACTCCAGTGTAAGCTCTCATTGCTTTCATATACATGGTGTTTCTCATCCAACTCTGGCTTACACAACAGAATGTATAACACAGTAGTTCCCGGGTTTTCACTTTCATAATTTCACAGTGGCCAAAGCACTGAAAAATACAACCATCAGCCAAATATTAGCTGCTTTGTTCCTCCCTCTATCTAGCTTTTTTCTTTCATCCCTTCTTTCTCTTTTGACCTTCTCTTACTCATTTCCAGCTCTTTGTCCCTTTTTCCAGTATTATAATGCCTTTCCCTTCTTACAAAACTTCAGTTCTACTTCCAGTCACTGTGGAACTTGTTTAGTTTTTCCTTCTTCTTTTGCCATTTCTATTTTTCTCTTTATACCGTGATCTCTCTTCTTTTTGCTGATCCATTTATTTCTCTGGTCAACCAACTATGTTACTACTTTGTCTCTGTAGAGATTCCATAATCATTCTCTTTCTTTCTGCCTTCCACCCTTCCCTCATTTTTTCTTTCTCTTCAGAAGCATTTTCTTTGTCATAATACTCTCTCACAATGTTTCTCCTCTCACATTAATAGAGAAAGTTTTATTCATTGTCTTGCTTTCCTACCGGCTCAGTTCTCCCTCATCTATTTTTTTTTTGACTAAGTACTTAGAAGCCACAAATATCCAAGTAGGAACTGGAGTAACTTAGTTTGACCAAATACTGTTGATCAGGCTGATCATGGGTGAGATCAATGAGGAGTCCATCTGGACTGACCAGGAGCATACAGTTTGCTAACACAGAAGTCCCCAAGAATAAATGAAGCTCACCAGTTTTGAGCGTCTCAGAAGTTCTCCAGTGCTGTCAAGGACTTTAAGGGGCAGATTGAGGAATGGTTTGGAGACGTATGTGGAAAAGGAAGGGAAGATGAACTATGGGAATATTGATTTTATGTTATGTTTCTTTATGTCTTTCATGTCATTAACATTTAGGATCTGCTGATGCAGCTTGAGAGAGCCATTTCTATTTATTGTTCGAAACTTCTCAAAATTGTGTTATGAAGAGCATTTTTAGCTCTGTCAGGGTTATTTCTAACATGGAAGAAAAGTTAATTTCTTCCCAGAACCAAGTTATTATCATAATTTGCTAGCATATGTCTATCATAACTATGTTTTTTCTTGGAATCCTTCCAGCAGGTAATTTTGGGAGACCATTTAAGACAACCCTTTCTCTCTACTACATAATGGGAACATGGGGATTTTGATTACTATTACCCTCTTTTTAACTTTTCAACTGTTATTTTAAAAAGCGAGGCTTGGGTTTTTCAACCTTCCAATTCAGTTTTCTGAGTGCAAAATGAAGGTCTGGCACTCCAGGGTGTATGTTAGCTACAGGATAATGTTTGTGGCAGAGAAGTATACAAGGCAAGAAATGGCTTTTGTGGGTGATTAAATACTGAAGTGAAGCTGAGGTGTTTGATAACCACAGAAGCTATTTATTGTGTGTATACTCCAGTGCCATGAACATTATTCCTATTATACAACAAGACAAAAGAAGATTCAACAAACCATAACGAGAGAAGGATGAAGGGGGTTTTTGGTTGTTGCTTTTTTGTTTGATGGAAGTTTGAAAGTTCTAATTAATTCTGTGCTTTCTCTAACATTTCCTTTCACGTCAAGGAGTGGCAGGGGAGGGGATTAAGGCCAAAAGACAGAGATTGGCCTGCAAATGGTAGTAGTAGGGACTGAACTCTGAATAAATATTGTGAGTTATCACATGTTATCATCAAACAGCAGTGCTCACTGTTTTGCTGGGACTCCAAGAAAGACCATGCTAACAGTATTCATAAAACCCACTTCTTTATGTTGTGACAAATAAGCTTACGAAAAGAACCAAATATTATCAAGTATAAAAAAACCCCAATGATGTGATATGTTAAGGAGATTGTGGAAATATTTGTCTTCTACATGTTTTATTTATCCTCACAGTAGCAGTAAGGGCTCAGGACATACTGTGAGACCAGGCTCAAAAATACTACTTACATTCTCAGCAACAATCCTATTTACTTGTTTCCTGCTTGTTTCCTGCTCTCTCTGTCTAGTATTTTGGCTATTTGGGGTGGCTCTCAGTGATCTCCATCAAGACTCTATTCTCAGAAGGAACTGAAAAATTCAACTATCTTTGAGAAAAAAAAAAAAAAAAGGCATAAGGAAAAACATACCTGTCTCACTGTCATTATTTAAGACGAGTCAATTCCTCCTTAAATCTCTTCAGTTGTTAAGAAGAGCAGAAACAAAATGGTATGGCTAAAATGACCAACTACCCCTTGGAAACCTTGAGCAGAGGAAATCAGTCACAGCCACCCCCACCACTGGTCTTTGTTTGTAAATCTTGCTCATTAAACAATTATGAGCAGACAATGTATTTGTGAAGTGCAAACTCTGTTTGCAAATGGCTTGCCCTAGATAAACAAAGTGTTCTTTGTCAAATCATGAGAAATAATCAAACCTTCTGTGGTCACAGCAACCCTGTGAGTAGCAGCTGCTTTTACACCCCTTCAGAGGTGGGGAATTCAGAGAGAAAAATGTTTTGCACCTATGGCAAAATTTGAATTAAATTAAAGCATTGTTAATCATATTATGATTTTCTTTGCACATCTCCTTACAGGAAATAATACAAATTCCACAGGATTTTTTGTTAGTGTAAGGAATTAACATTAAGTGACTTTTAATGTTGACAACAATTGCTGTCTGCCCATAGACATTCCTTCAGACCAGGCTGTTTCTAAAATGTTTTTTTGAGTCATTATACATTATCTGAGAATATTGTTGAGTACTTGCAGCTTTGAAAAGTGCTGGACTGTCATCACAAGCTCACCTAGCAAGGAAGATTAAGGGGGCATCTTTGAGAAAGCCACAACACAGCAGCAGCACACGGTCCTGCTGCCCCCTCTGAGGTTCCTCCCTGCCTCTGCTGCACTGGATGATGATGAAGGCAGGTGCCATAGTCCTCCATCCCTCCCTGTTCATGCCCAGGAAATATTTCCTCTGTATCAATATGTTAGTTGTTGCCAGCCAACAGGTTAGTTGTTCCTCTCTTTTAACTTATTGTCATATGTGGCTTAACAGATCAGTGCCCTCTCCTGTGAGACTCAATACCCTACCAAGCACAGCTTCTTATTTGGATGATTGATTATTTTAAGTACCCTTGAAATGCATGCCAGTTTTGTTCAAAAGGAAGATATTTTCTTATTATTGCTTGTGTCCATGTTTTATATTATTTAAAGCATCTAAACATTTATATCTGATGCTGAATTGTATATAAAAATATTAAAATGCACAAATGGAAATTTATTTTAATGCCTAATGTAGTCACACAAAACAACAGTATGGACTCAATGATTCTTGCCTTTTTTTTCAGGTACAAATTTCCATATGAATTATGGGATAATATTTCTGCTCTGGAGTGGAATGTGAGCACAGCTTTCTTTGTGATATTCAGTGTTAATGTGCATATTTAAATGACAAATAAAGTTCTACTTATTCTAAATTATCTTGAATGACTATAGGATATGAAAACGTACTGTTACATTCAGATGTATCATTTAGAAGAGGGTTTTCATTCTCCTATGATGTGACCTAATTTCAAAAAATTGAGGCTGGGAGTTGTGCTCTCTTTGTTTTACATAGCAGATGTTAATGCCATTATCTACTTAATTTGAAAGCTGCACTGATTTCCACTGTTTCTTCCTTTGAGTGTCATTGCTGTATAAAAAAATACTATCAAGTATAGCAAAGGTCATTTACAGTTATACCCAAAATGCTGGCCTGACCTTACAAGTAATAACCTATTTTTTTTAAATCATATGAATGTGGATGGCTGTAATGTGACTATTGCATAAGGCTGGGTGGCATAATAGACTAACAGAACTGGGATTGTCATCAGAAAAATACATTGTAAGAAGATACCTCATGGCCTTACTGTCCCCTGGGTTATGCACATTCTTGTAGGCAAACTGACATGGGGAAAGTAGAACTAGCCAATATTTTTGGACACTATTTTCTTTCAGCAGTTTCAAGATCAAATGTGCTCCATTTACAGGTCTACTTCAGAATAAACTATGCTTGCCTGAGGTTTTAAAGATTTAACAGTATTGTGGTCTATGATCCAACAATATCTCCTTTCCAAACTTAAAATATCTTTCTTGACACTACTTTGATTCTCAGCATTTTTAATCTCATAAAACTCCTCAAACTCTACTTGCATCCTCTTACAAATGCAATGTATTGCAAAATTTATTAATGCCTCTTTTTTATATTTCATTTCAACAGCCTAAAATTCAGTTGACTCTTAAATTAATACAAAAATTATAGTCCTTTGGCTTATGGTCTTCCCAAGCACCAGAACCATCTAGTTTTGGGCTTTATCAGTATTAAGTTAAAGAATCTGTAAGAAAAACATGGGATATGAGCAGAATTGATATTAATGATTCAATTGGTCACATTCTCTCCTCTAAGTGCTACATATTCACTAAATCAGAATGCTAATGGAGGGATGAGCTTTCAGTTAAATGATTCTTAGGCATGTGATTTTAAATAATTTCCCTATACTTTTGTTGGTAGAAACTTCTCTAAACCATTACACAGAAGTAGCATAACTTTATCAACAAGAATCATTAAGCAAGGAAAATAGAGGGTGTAAAAAAACTCTTTCAGCAACATGATCTTGAAGACATTGGTTACTGGATGACATTATGGGCTGTTGTAAGTGCATGTTGAAAAATTTTTAATCTGTAATATAGGTCCTGCAGGGATATTATAGACCCTACATTATAATAGGTCCTGTAGGGGGACCTTGACAATTCAGAGGGATGGGCGATCGCCAGCTGCATGAAGTTTAACAAATACAAGTGCTGGATTCTGCTCCTGGGGTGGTGCAGATGGTCCATACATCCCTGGATGTATGCACAGACTGGGCAATGAGGTTGGAGAGCAGCATTGTGGAAAGGGACCTGGGGACCTCGAGTGCTGGGGGCAGTTTTGGGTGCCACAATATAAGAAGAATATTAAGCTGTTAGAGAATGTCCAAAGGAGGGCATCAAAGACAGTGAAGATATGAGGTATGGCTGATGCCACCTGGTTTATTCATCCTGGAGGAGATTGAGAGTTTTCTCAGCCCAGAAATTCTTCTTGTGTAAGAGATTTACAAGCAGGTACTTATCTTTCTTTCTGATGCCCAGTGATAGGACCCAAGGGAATGGCCTGAAGCTGTGTCAGGGGAGGTTGAGGTTGGATATCAGGAAAAGATTCTTCACCTAGAGGGTGGTTGTGCACTGGAACAGCTCCCTGGGAAAGTGGTCACAGCACCATCCTGACAGAGTTCAAGAAGTGTTTGGACAATGTTCTCAGACACATGGTGTGATTCTTGGGGCATGGTCCTGTGCAGGGCCATGAGCTGGACTTAGATGATCCCACAGGTGCCTTCCAGCTCAGGATATCCCATGAATATTTTGTGAGAGATTTACTATGCACTATGTAATGTAGCTAAAAGCTTACAAATATTGGAAGAGAAGGAAAGCATGTCTGCTAGAGATTTTCTGAAACTACTTTTGCCAAGTAAACAGAATTCACAGTGATGTCAGAGCTGAAAGAAAAAAATCTGTTATTAATTGAAGTAACTAATACGTGAAATTGTTTTTACTTTCTTACAGAATCATGGACTGGGATTTCCTACAATTGTTTACACTCTAACTTGAAAGCTGCATAAATGCCAGCTAAATTTAAACAGAGGTGCAAGATGGCATTAGGAGAGGAGGAGATCATGTGGTGTTTTAACATACTTGGATTATATGATAAATAAAGGCAAAGAAAGTCAGCTTATTGTCTCTGAGCTAAAAACTGCGTAACTCTACAGCAAAACACATTGCTTCATTTCTCACTTCTGTTTATCATCATATTACTCAATGCCCCTACAACAGTGCTTTGTTATGCCAAAATTTTTAGTGTAATAAAGATCAAACTTTACTTCTGTAATAAAGATCAAGATAATTTTATCTGTGAATTTTTTTCCTATACATGTCTTTAGCTTTGGGATACATATAAGAAACTAAATATAGACGATTCCTTCCAAGAATATAGCTATCATTTAAAAAATCCAAAATAAACAAAGAAATTAGTAGGTACTTAAGCCATGTAGTCAAGATTGTTCTTAAGATCATTCCAAACATTTGAAAATGTTGTAATGAGAAAACCTTTCCATTATAATGAGAAAAACTTTTATTAACTTTTCTTGGGAATATCTTACAACAGTCTTCAAAACATGGTCTTGAGAGAAACTTTTCTAGGAACAGGAAACCTTGGAGCATCTTTACTAAATGGAAAATAGCACAGTTCATCCCTCAGCTATGCAGTGACATTCCTGAATCCTGACATTTTGGCAACCATACAGTATGCAAACAAACATAAACTTTGTAAACACATGATTAGGCAGGACCCTTCTGCAGGATCCCATATTTAGGATGGTCATAAGATACTCAAACAAAGAATTAATGCATTTGTATATACAATCCCCTCAGAGACAGATTATGAAATTTTCACAGATAAACCCTCCAAAAAGGATTCATGATGAAACACTATCCATAGCACTAGAAGTATGTACCAAACCCATTCTTTGCAAACATTCCAATATATCATTTTCCAGTCGAGACACCCTCAGTCTCCATTATACCTCTACTCTTTTAGACCATAGACCCCCTCCCTCTTACAGATGAAAATGAAGAAAAGGTAGAAGATATCCTAGTGGTGTTTTCTCTATATTAGCACACTGCCTTTGTCAATTTAAAGACTAGAAATTTAAAGGATGCAAAAAAGAGTTGCAATAAGTAAAAAGCCCCATGGATATTAGGGCCAAAATTTTGAATGTGATTTTAAAAAATCATATATTCATTTAAATTAAATACTTCATTGTTTCTTAAATCTATTTTGCTATAAAGTAGTCTTTTGTTTCAAATCTTAATCAAATTTAATATCAGTACAAATTGTACATGGTTGAAACTGTGTCATAACAAAATACTCCAAGAGTAAGTTAAAGAAAAAATTCATTTTACCTGAAAAGAAATGGTTGAAGTAAAGAAAAAAAAAAAATGGTTCAGGTGTACTGAAGTGAATTTTTAGTTTTAATTACATCCAAAGCTAAAAGAAAAATCACTTACTTGTATGGTTCTGTAAAAAAGAAAAAAAAATAGCAAAAATATGATGACTATTTTGTTCGCAGAAGGGTTAATTTTATTGTAAAAGTGAAGCTAAATAACACCTAACCAAATCAACATATTGTTTAAAACAAATGAGTTAAACTATCCTTTTATGCTACATATAAAATGTTACTGGACGTAGGGGTTTTTTCCTCTCATGACAGTGCAAAACTACAGATGTTCAGACAAGCCATACCCAAGGATCCATGTGAAACAAATGATAAAAGCCTGAGTCCTTTGTGATGAAATATCACTTACTGATGATGTAATTCTTCAAAAATAATTATAAGAAGAAAAGAAACATCATGTTTCTTGATACCATGTACCAATCTGTGGAATTACAGTACAGCAGAGACTTCTCTCAGTCTAGTCTTAATGTCACTTGCTTCATTCAGAAGTTCAGTGTACCAAGAATTTACTGCAATTACATGAAGAATTGTTACATGCTTGGCAATACCAGGTAGAGTTCAGTAAACAAATGTTACTTTGAAGACAAAATACGTTTGGCGTCACTTAATTCATATTCAGATATCTTGAAAGACAATTATAGTGGGACAGGCCTGAGAGAAGTAGCCTGGATCACTTACTCCAATTCACTACAGTCATAGATTATATGATTGTATTTCTTTTATTTCAGCCTTTACCAGATTTGTTGCATTAAGCAGATATAACATAAAGGATCACATTTATCACATATTGTCAGGGTCAATTAAAGTAAATTTATGTAAAATTTCTGTAATATGCTCATGAGGTGAAAAACAAATGGCTGTTGTTGAAGTTCCAGGCAGAAGCAAATTTAAATACTATTCAGTGTTTGCAGAGGCAGGAATGGTAGCATATGCTCAGGAGAAAAGAAGGAAAACCACTTCTGTTGCTTTTTTACCCAATCCCTTAAGAGAGGTGCTAAATAATATAGGTTAGATCTGTTTGGAGGGTAAAGTCAATGACAGAAGCAGATTTGGTTTTAATGCTATTCTAGATATTTTTTGAAAAGAAACTTTAAATGATTGAGGCACAAGGGGAAGAAATTCCTGAGGTCTTTCCAGCCAATGCTCTTCTCAGAAATCCCTTTTTCTTGTCTTTCCCTTATGGCCACGCTCCAAGAATTTCTATAGGTGCCCTTGCTCCCAGGAGCAGCAGCTCCCCAACAGGCCTTGGTGCCCTCCCTCCCAGCCCACGGACATCTGGGTTTGCCCACATCCTCCAGGCACATCACTCACTTCCTTCTGGCGGTGTCTGTGACCCATGGGTTTGACAATTTTCTATTTATTCTTAAGAAGGGCTTGGGAGACCAACTGACCCAGCTTAATTAGTTTATTGATTAGTACCATAAAGTCCATAACCAATTAGTGAGAGTAAAGTTATTAATGTCCAGTTCTGCAATAGTTTACTGTGGGGATACAGCCATGCACCAGAACAAAGCAAACACAAGATACAGCTCATCACAGCCCCATGTATGTCCCCCTTCTTCCCCAGGTCACATGAGAAAACCTTCTTTCCCCATTTTCCCTAACACACAGAGGAGAACATAGTATTCTGGGTTTATTCTTTCTTGCAAATATTAAAAAAGGAATAACTGACCTAGCCCCTAGTAGAGACATTACAGCACTTTAACTGTTAAAAAAAAAAAAAAAAAAAAAAAAAAAAAAAAAAAAAAAAAAAAAAAAAGTACTGTGGAATGGAGTGTAGCATGAATACAAAACATTTTGAGGATGTAAAACTGAGTAACAAGACTTTGGATAACAGGGCAATAGATCCTATTCATTATCTTTCTGAATGAGATCTAGTTATGTATATCATAGAAATAGGTTTTCTATACTGTGAAATTCATAGTCATATGCTAATCCTTTCGTGGGAAATTAAGCATGGTGTTTTACCATAGTAGTTAAAGTTAAAGAAGGAATTACAGAACACAGCCAGAATGCAGTGATCATTTGTGCACAGAATTTGTGCTCTGATAGCAAGCAGGTTGTTCTTTCCCTACATATAGGGGAAAAAGCCCTTTGCTGTAAATGTTATATTGTTATATGCTTTGAGGTGTTGTGTTTGGGCCATTAGGCACATCTTCATAAAGGAAATTTTTTATTCCTTTAATATGACTGCAAATAGCTGGTGGTATCAACAGGTACAATTAAAAGACTATGTTAAACAGGATGAACTAACACGATTGCTTCTAAAAAAACCCAACAGGAGCAAGCGAAACTCATCTGCATTGGAATATGATTGACTATGATCAGAATCTGTAAGGCACATCATTAAATACAGTCTTCAGTTTACAATGGTAGAGAGATTTCTTGCTCTGTTTCCAGGAACTAGCTTATTCTGTCTCCTTATTACAATTTTTCTCTCAAGACTATTTTTGATCATTACCTTTTATGAGGATTACACTGCAACATTCAATTTAGGGAAATACAGTAATTTCTTTCTATTTCAGCTTTGTAACTTTATTGATATTTGATTATTAATGTTTTTATAATAGTATCATATTTTATAGCATATCTTAAGAGGTAAACAAATCTAAAGTACCACTATATAAGCAAGGACTTTGTTCTCACCAAAACAGAGACAGAAGGGGTAGTGCTTTTGAAAGGGCTTCAGCAACACTCTTGGAGCTGAAAACAGATACATTGAAATTAGCTTAATGAAAATAAGTTAATTATCCAAATTCATTGAAGAAAATTGATTCACAGAGGAAAGGCAGTGGAGGGGGTTCATTATTGCAGTGTTTCTTGCATGAGTTCACTGATGCCCTGCTCTCATGTTGTGAGTTGAAGTCTCAGCCCACAATGCTAATTCATGATGATACTGCAGTGCAGCTCATTTCTGAATGTGTGTTGTAATGCTGTGCTAATAGTTCATGCTTTCTCATGATAGAGCAGTTGTGCCCCAGAGAAGAGTATAAAGACATGACTATAAGTGGCCCATATCATTCCTAGCTTGGATTATTCAGTGACATACAAAGAACATGAAAAAGCTGGTACATTTTGTTGTATTTTTCCAGAAAATGGGTTTGCATCTTGTGCAAATCCCCTGAGGAATAATTAAACAGAGGAGGATGAAATAGTAAACTCTGATAAAGGAATAAATCGCAAAAAAACTTGTGGAAATCAGATGTTTGACCCTTTGCAAACAGAGGAGAACAATTTGTCAGGGGAACCAATGCTCTCTTTAGTCTGTGCAATTGCTTGTTGGAATGGAAATTTATTATAAAAGTGGTAGAACTGCTTTTTTTTTTCCCTTTTTTTTTTCTGAGGTCTTCCTAGAAATTTGCAGGTGATGAGAGAAGCCTTCATTCTAATAAAAGAATAGGCCAGCTTACTGATTGGAGAAAATTACATGAAGCTTTTTAATCAAAGTCTCTGTGGTCTGCTGTCTGATTTTCTAGGCCAGATGTCAAATGTTTTTCACTGATGTCGATGTTGAAGTAATCACTAAGCCAATTCCAAGAATGAGTAAGTGAGACTGTAATAACATTTCATTTCAGTATTACATAAGCTTTTTTCCCCAGCTATGAACAAAGTAACAGGACCCCTCTGATTCAATATAATTACACAAACTATTACTTCGAAATTTGTGAGACAGTTTTATGTGTGGGCAATTGCTCTATACATATATATGGGAGGTTTCAGTACAAAATGCAAAAACACATTTACAAAGTTTTATATTTTTAAACATTTACATTTAATTTAAAACATAATTACATTTTTCATATTTAATCTATTTTATTAAGTTTATCTTTGCTGCTACTGTATTAACCAGTAATTTGAAGGCAAGAATTTTCTAGAAAAAAGACTTTGCAAACTGAAAATAGGGAAAGAAAGAGCTAGCTGGCTCAACGGATGATGTACCTTAGTGAGTGAATCTCAGCTGAATATTGTGGGACTGTGGCAATAGATTAAATATTTTACAGTTATAATGTGAAATATAATCGAAGTTACTCATAGTGATGTGGAGAATTAGTCTAGTAGAACTAACTCAAAACTTAAGGAACAGCTATTGTCTATAGTTGCTTCAAGAAGAAAATGGTAATAAAATGAAACAAATGTCAGAGATAAGGAGAGAAAAAAAGCAAATCTAACTAATATGAAACTATGTATAATGCTCAGAGTAATATTACTCTATGGGTAAATTAACAAATTAATGGGTAAATTAATATGGGTAATTATTAATACAAAGCTACTTGGCACATTGACCCTTAGAAACTAATAAAATGTTAACATTGCCTCTTTCACCACAATTCATGTCTTTATTGGAAATATATTTTGATTACATATATTCTGCTTTATCCGCTGCATATTTGGTGAGCAGCTATCCAATTTGCTGCTCCTCCATTGGTGAAGAGCTGCCTTGTTTCTTAGAGAGAATTTAATATTCTTTCATGAGCTTGGCTATGGTACTTGGTATTACCATTTCACAAGCAGTGACAACATCATGAGGTTTTCAGACTGCTTTTCTGAGGAGGAGCACCATTTAAGCTCATTTTGCAGAAGTTGAATATTTGCAGATGGCATGGAAAGATTGACACAAATGTGTTAATGTTTTCTGGTACCCAGCCAGGATTGTTTTTTAGAATCCTTCACCTCAGAGCACACTTTGTTCAAAGATCAGCTTGGTCCCTACATGCAGTTGGGATGTTATTTGCAATGTCTGTAATTTCAGCTCATGCCTCCTGTATATAAAGCATGTGTACACAGAGTATGCGTAAAACCCAAAGTCTTGTGGGACAGACGGAGTCCAGCTCCTCTTGCCGGGCACACAGGACAGACAGGACTCTGAAGTCTGCAGCCCAGGCATTGCTGCTGGCTCTAGCTGTAAAACTGCCCCTCTCAAGGGTCTGTGATCTGATCCAAATTAACTTGGCAATTAATTTAGGCAAGACAGAAAGACTCATTTCAAGAATGGGGGCACTCAATCTTTTAAGGAAAGGTCACTTGAACAATTTAATGGGGCTTGGGAGCCCTTGAAGAGGTACCATGAGGTTTTTCTGAGATACATTGGAATCCCTTTTGACTCATATTTCCTAGACTTATTCAGTCAGAGAGAGCTACACAACAGGAAAACTTATATTCAAAACCCAAGTTTAAAGGCCGAGAAATATGTCAAGAAAGTGAAGGCAGAATATTAAAATGGGAAGCATCATACAAGATTCAAAACAAGAAGTACTACTAGTCCTATCCCCAGAAACCAGCAGAATATAAACAAGTTGGAGAAATTTTGCAACAGCATAAACCCTTTAAAATTATAGGAGCTTTTAGCTTAGTCACAGTGACCCCCAGGGACAATCCTGACTTAGTCTACGAAGAACCTCAGAGGACAGCGATGCAAGATTGAGTATATAGTGAATAAGTAGATCAGTTAGAAAAGTTAACATTTCATTCATAAGCTCAGACATGATCTTCTTCTATAGACCTATGCCATAATATAAAAAATTTCCCATAAAGTGAGCAGCTTTGAGATTAAGACACAGGCTGAGCTCCAGTATTCAGTGATACTTTTCTGCTTTATCAAGCAAAAACATTTTCATGTGCTACCTGTACAGCAAGGACCCAAATATCTGCAGTGATTGAGATAGTCCACTGCCACTTTGATAGTGTAATGCTGAATTAAATGAAAAACTTGGAGACACATATGACTAGGTACTATTGCATAAAACAACAGTTCTCCAGAACTGCCGTGTGCAAAAAATTTCCAAGTGCAGAGCAGTCTCTGCACTCTCAAGTGTTGGTATAAAGACATCATAAATGTTTGCTTACTGCTTGGGCCCTAAATGAGAATTCAAATAATCAAGACTACTCGTTCATATTGAAAAAAAAGAAAAAAAAGAAAAAAAAAAAAAAAAAAAAAATTAGTATCACAGCTAAAACTGTTGAAGATAATAAGGTTGCATTCCAGGACATGGGTCTGATTCAATTTGTGTCTTTCATGACAAAGAACCTGTTCCCTTTAAGGTTAATAAAATGTGGCTCATTTAACTTTCTAACATTGTCAAAGAGAAACTCTCTTAGTAAAACCTCTTGAAAAATCATATCTAGTATAACTTCCCAGACCATGTAAAAATCTCTTCAATAAATAATGAATAATTTTCATTATTTATCAATTTTTCAATATTTTGCCTCTCTATTTGCTTGTTGAAAATTGCTTATTTTCTTTTAATCTGTGTTTGAAATTGTTCACTCAATTTTTTGTGAATTTTTGTTTCTCCATAATTTCTTATTTCAGTTGTTTTCTTAGCTACAATGGGTCACTGGAGACTCATATAATTGTTTCTTACTCTCTAGTTGGATGTGTGAAATTGTAGATACAGAGCCTCTGATGTGAAAGCTCCTGGAAAATAAATACCTGCAATTGTTGAGCATGCAACATTAAAATATGTTTTATGAGATGTTCATGGCAATAAAAAGACACTTCCAGAAAGTATACAGGAAGAAAAGCCCTGGTATGAAAACATCCCCAAATCATTTTTTATTTTGTGTAAGTATTTATGGAAATGGTATTTGCTGTAGTGGGCTAGAACTTACACAAACAATATTTTTCCTACTCTTCAGGGAACCAGAGGAATAACACACAAGTAAATCATTCAAAAGATGTATTTTTGTTAAAATATTACCATTTCAATATTTTGAAGACAAGAATCAGTCAAAACCTGATTATCAAGACACAATCAAACATGCCAAATCCCACACTGGTGAATGCAGACTGAACATTTAAAATAGCACCAATAAAAAGGTAAGCATATTCTTGTATTTAACATCCCCAAAATATGGCTTTCAGAGTCTTATATTCACTTTGGAAGCACAGCATTTTGACTGATTTTTGGTAATAAAGGCTGTTAATACTACTCCAAACACATTCTTAATAAGGCTTCCCATAGCCAGAAAAATAAAGCTGGCCTTGGGAGGTCACCAAAAGAAGGATGACAGAACAGGTATCACATGCTCTGTGTACTGGCTCTGACCATTGAGATGCTTCTCCCATCTGCTCTGCTTTCTCTCTTCTCCCATCTCTAGCTGTAACATAAACAGCAGGACCCTGGCTCTACTAAGTGTGGGCTGTGGCAATTTTCCCAAATGAGACTGCAGTTCTTCCCAGCATCCTGTGAACAGAGCAACAGCACAAGTCTAGTAAATATTGCTGGAAGAGGGAAAAGTAAAAAGCTTACTCAGGAAAGATGAGACTGAAGAGAACTTTCCATACAGAAAGCTCAGGGGAAAATAACCTCAGCCCATTACAGGATGAGGATAGTAAACTCACAAACTGGAAGACAAAGGTGTTTAACACATCCTCTGCCTCTGTTTTCAACAGAGGACGAAGCAAGGAGGTCCAAGGAGGATGGACCAGGTGCCCTGAGCTGGAGGACCATGTCTGTGAAAATGATCAACTTCCAGTCTATCTGAAATTGTGCTGAATCTGCTGCTCCAGCTGGGTCTCTACAAATCTATAGGGCCTCTTGGGATTCACCCAGGAATCCCAAGCTGATGTCATCACAAAATCAAATTCCTCCAGATAACCGGAAACCTCATGAATCACTGGTCCACTGCCCATTTTGAGAAGGATACAGGGCTGTCTGTCTGGCCCTTTTGAGGGGGCTTGGATGAAAAGCACAAATGTTTTTAAGTATCAAGTCTTTTGTGAATGAGAAAACTGTTCAGCCCAAAGGCTGCCAGAATGTGGGTGGGACAAAGAAATCTGTTTTTTAAAATGATGTGTTTTTGAGAGATAGAGCAAGAAGTTTGGTCTCAATGAGATGTAAAAGCAAGACAACAGTGGAAAAAATAGACAATGATCATTAAGGTGTTGGAACAAAGGAAGAGAATGGTTTCTTGTTGCATTTTATAGCAACCAGTCTTAGGGCGAGTCAAAATGGTAGATGCACACTCATAATGGTATATTCTATATATTGAAGCTCTAAGTTTTATAGCTTGAACTGCAGGCAGTTTTAGCCAAGAAGAGGGACAAAGGAAAAAAATCATTCTCCAACAGAAACATATAAAAACTAACAGTTTGAAAGGGGAAAGCTAACAAGTCCTTGTTAACGAAATAAGATGAATAAGATGACCTATTAGCTTTTGCAAAGTTAGGAACAGTCTCACCCTCTACTTTGCATTAAGCAATATTATCTGTTTGCTGAGCTGATCCACACACAGCATTGAGCCTTGCTATTTCCTTTTATTCAGACTGATGATTTTGCTAATGCATTTCCCTTGGGTGTATTTTCCAAAGTGACTCCTCCCTAACTCTTGAGATACAGGCCTTTCTACTGCCAGCAATGAGGTCATGACTTACCATCTTGGGTGACTGGACAACACATTCTGACTGGGACTGCCACAAACCTGTGCTACTGTCACCCTTCAGATCACTCTTGGTGTTTAACCATGTCTGTACCCAGAGGCACAGCTGTCAGTTGATTACTGCTGTTTTTGTGAGCTGTTTATGTGTCATTGTGTTACAAGCAGGCTCATTTCACAGAACATGCATCCCATCAGAAAGGCACCTTTACTTACACTAGCTGCAAAACTCATTTTACACAGCCTGTTCTGGTCCCTCACAGCAGTATTGTGTACTTTGCATTAAGTAAAGGACATGCTATTCTGATTTCTTTGAAGATATTGTGAAAGGTGGACTAGCAGTACATTCCTGATCATGGTCCCACCTTTTCCTCAGTCTGAGTAATCAAAGCAATTCCACTAATCCCTTCACAGAGATGAGAGCAGCTTAGTTGTGTTCACGACAATGGCTTGCTGTTTTTCAACTGGGGCTTTATTCATAAAATGGTGTCTGAGGCAAAAGGACACTTTGGGGGTGCAGTCTTGAAAATTTGGCATCTCAGTGAATTTAATATCTCTGCACTGTCCTGCAATATTTCATTTAGAGCTGAATCCTTTTGGTCATATTTAGAAACCACAAAGACTCTGCAGATTTTTCAGTGGAATTCAATGCCTCATGATTTCAGACAAAGACTGATTTAGGATTTGGGTTTTCTTATGGACATTTCCAGGAATGACTGAAAAGATGGCTGCAAATGACAAACACCTTTTTATTAGGAATGTTCCAGAGGGGATAATATACTTCTATAAAGTCGTCTTGACTCCTGGAATAAATTGTGGTCTTTCAACATGAATCTTGGTTAATGGCAAGCTGAGCATGAGTCAGAAGTGCCCTGACAACCAGGAGGGCCAACCCTCCTGAGGGACCTCAGGCCCAGCATGGCCAGCTGGGCAAGGGAGGGGATTGTCCTGCTCTGCTCTGCACTGGGGCAGCCTCACCCCGAGTGCCAAGTGGCAGCTTTGGGTGCCACAATAAAAGAAAGATATTAAACCACTAAAGTGTGTCCAAGGGAGGACAACAAAGATGGTGAAGGGCCTTGAGAGGAAGCCATATGAGGAGTGGTTGAGGTCAGCTGGTCTGTTCAACCTGGAGAGGAGGAGACTGAGGGGAGACCTCATCACAGTCTACAAATTCCTCATCAGGGGCAGAGGAGGGGCAGACACTGATCTCATCTCTGTGGTGACCAGTGACAGAACATGAGACAATGGCCTGAAACTGTCAGGAGAGGTTTAGGTTGGATAGTAGATAAAGGTTCTTACCCCAGAATGTGGTTGGGCACTGGAACAGTTCCCCAGGGAACTGGTCACAGCACCGACTCTGACAGAGTTCAAGAAGCCTTTGGGAAACAGGCACATAGTGTGACTCTTGTGCATGGTCCTGTGCAAGGTCAGGAGTTAGACTCAATGTTTCTTGAGGGTCCCTTCTACTCAGCATGTTTTGTGATTCTGTAATTTTAAACCTGAGCTGATATCTGTAAAAGTCTACCAGTATATTTAAAATTAGTTATTCCTTCAAACCATCAAATATGATACACATAGTACTGGTGGAGAAAAAAGATTTCTGATTTTTTTAACTATTAAAACTTTAGTTTGACTGGCTTGACCTGTATTTGGGAGCAGAGGAATTAATTTTCTCCTCTTATAGTCTCTTAATCACTGTCCAGGACATGTTCCAGTTTTGATGACAACTGCGAGCCCCAAAAGACAGCCTTTACAACAGAGTGCAGGATAAACAGCCCTGCAGCCAATTGCTCCTAACTCTCAGAATAGTGAAGATGGCTTCACTCCAAAATTATCACAACAGAGACCACACAGATGGGAAGATAAAAGTTCCCTGGGTAAGCTGCTAACAATGCAGACCATTTTGCTCTGCAGGGCTGGGATGCAGAGGTAAGCCACCTGTGCTCTCATGACGTCACTGAAATAAAGGCCAGGGCCCGATTGCTTGATGGGTGCTCTTTTATTATCATATATCAGGTGTCACCTGCAATTTCATGTCTCGGGCACTAAGAGAGGATCCATCTGTCATCTTCCAGTGAATCTCAGTGAAATTTCTTTTCTTTTGAAACTGAGACCATTAGATTGGTGAAGCAGATATAAGATAGGCCAGATGTTTAAAAAAATTCCAAAATTCTTAAGGAATTTTTTAAAAAAGGGTTTGTTGGAATGGAATTGATTTACTGCCACATTTACTTCATGAACAGAGACAGTAGTTCATTCAGTATGATGCAACTAAACAATAGATATGCCTGAATTTATTCTGCTCATCACATTGGTCTCCAAAGGGTCTAAATAATTTGTAATCCTTTAAAATTAATACCTAAACATGCCAGTGTAAAATTGGCAGATGAGGATAAAAAAGCTCATTAAGTATTTTATACTTTGAAATTCCAGGTTTTCTTTTGTTTTGGAAGACTTTATGGTGTCACTACTGAAATCCCAGCACAGCTTTGTGGGACACAGGTCTCCCATACTTATTTTCTCATGGGTGCAGCAGTGCCATGCCTATCCCACGAGCCACTGCACCTCCTACTATACCTTTGTAGCATCCACAGGAAAACAGAGAGAAAGCCTTTCCCATCTGCTCCATGTCATGCCCTACCAGTGAAGGAAAAGTTATGATCAGCTCTTCTCTCGCTTCAAAAAATTTCCAGGGCTTAGAAGAGTGTGTCCAAGTCTGATCAGGCTGCTCTTCTGCTGTTTTTTCTCCAACTGTGTGATGGCAGGAGCATTTTTAAGAGAAGTAATAGTACTTGGTAAGACAAATTTCTGTGAATGGTTTCAGCATGATACTTAGTGATATAAAAAAAACCTGTAGTTAAGCCAAAAAAATTTCGGTGTGGTTTTTTTTTTTTTTTTTTTTTTTTTTTTTAATTGCAGTATATTGCACCAGGGCATTTTCTGGTACTATTATGATTGATACTATAAATTTCAACAGTTGTAAGTCATTGGGAAAACTTTATTGTGTTATCCAAGACACTGAATAAAAGGTGGCAAAACTAATGTTGTATTATGTGACTGAAATTAACTTAGTTATTTTAAAGGATATGTTACATTAATCTTTGAGTCTCGTGCTCTTCCTTAATTTTAGTTATAAAATAATGTTTTGCAAAGGTTGAATTTAACTTTTATTATTATTTATTATTATAACATATGCACAGAACCTTTATGCAAGAAATTAAAATAAATCAGGTTTCAAACCTCACATTCACATTTATGACTAAATTTAGCCTCACCTTAAGAGATGAAAAAGGAAAAGCTGAAGATCAGCTGATTAGTGTATCATCCAGGTTTTGCTGTCAGAAAAAAAAAAAAGTTAGGCTGGAACTTTTAATGTTACCCCCAAAAAGAAATAATAAAATAATAGAGTCATATTTTCCCACAATTCATTTTCCACTCTTTCGTACCAGATTTCTTGTCTCTGAATTTGAATGTCACTGTGTAAATTGTGTACATTGTGTATATTGTGCATATTCTTTCAGCTGAAAAAATTTTTCAGCCTGGCCCCTCTCTGCCTTTATGAGATGCAACCAGCTGCACCTGCCTAATTCATACAGAGAAAGGGTGTGTGGAATCTCAGGTTCCATACACTGTGTAGCCATTCAACTGTAAATCATAGTTCCTTCAGCGGAAATTATTTACATGACCTGGACTTTTCGTTCAACCAGAAGGGTCAGTTTAGTAATCCCTTCTAATGAAGTTAGTTTATCAGATTAGTCATCCAAACCCTTCAACAACAAGGAAACTTTGGATGGTGTGACTGCTTCACAAAAGCTCTGTCCAGACAGCCAAAATGACCTCTTAGGAATTGGAAAAAATTAATAAAATTAGCATTAGCAAGTCATTTTCCCTTATTTCTGAATGAACTCAAATATAAAATTTAATAGTATTATCATATTATTAATTGGTTACTGTACAGAGTCTGCCATTCATATCAGAGAAGAAAAAGTTATTATACTTGATGCACATTTAAATGTAAGGTTTTCAAGCAGTCCTGGTAGACTGCAAATTTGTATCCCTTTTCCACACTGAGAAAGTTGATAGAATCCTATAGTAAAGAATTGTCGCATCTTATTTTAAAGATATTCTTGAGACTAAGATACGTGTATTTTAAGATATCATTAAGTTAATTATTATTATTAGATAAACTTTGAAAATTTTGGTATGAAATTTGCATAGAGAAATCATGTCTCACTAACTTACAGTAAAGTCCTTTTTGTGGAGTCAGTGAACATAGATAGATAAAAGTGACCAAATCTTCTTAACATACCTTGAACACAAAAGAAAAAAAATCTTCCAGCAAAGGACTATGAAAATATGGACTCATGGTTCTAAGTCATCTAAAAGCAGCAGAAATTAATAGCTATTTTTACCGTGCAAAGGAGTTAAAATATGAGCTCCTTACAGATCAGTGAAGAGACTTTGTTATTTAATATATGTATCAATGCAGTGGAGTACTGTTTGGTAGAGAAATCATGGTCTAAAATTATTCAGATTACTTAAAATGAAAGGTGAGAAGACTTGTGGAGGATGTCACAACACTAAATGAGAAATAAAATGGCAGATGAAATTCATACTGCTGAACACAAGGTTATGTAAATAAGAAAAAATTATAGGCTATAAACTAGCCATTGCCATTCGGAGAAAAAGATCCTGTAGTTACAAAATTCTATGAAAACATCATTTCCTTATCAATAACCAAAAAAGAAAATAAATATTAAAAATTATTAGGAATCAAATAAAGTGCAAAGCAAAAAATATCATGCCATTGCACAGATGCACAGAACTCTTGCATATTAAACAGTGAGTAATTTGGAAATTGTAATAAAATAAAATAAAAATGTAATAAAATAAACACTGAATTATTTAACCTGAAAAATTATATAGTAGAACTTGAAATAGTAGAGACAAGAAAAAAGTACAAACCAACTTTTTATGAGAAAAGACTAAATAGAAAATTACTTTTCATGTTGAGAAAGAATGAGTGTAGGGAAATATAAATTAATGTCCATGAAATCATGAACGACATAGAAAGTGAAAGGAGAATGTTTATTCACTATTGATGTAGCAGAAAAAAACTTTCATCAATTAAAATTCATGGAAATTCTTACACAGAAGGAAGTTTTTTACACAGTTCACACAGTCAGTTCTACAGTTCAAGTGAAACCAGAATGTGGTGGAAGCCTAATATATTAGTCTGTTAAAAAAGCAATTAGACACATTTTTTGTGAGAACATTCTACTAGAATTGTCAAGCTCAAGGAATTTAATTCCTTGATTCACAAAGTAGATTCAGAAAGTCCTCAAGACATAAATTGCTGGATGAAGGTTATAATAAGGGAAGATTTGCCTTGTTTTCACAGTGGACTCCCTTGAAAAGAGGACTCCTTTTTTTTAAGTGTCCACGATCTGTTTAGGCAGTCAAACTAAAATGGCACCACATGCTTTTCTTCTGAGAAATACTGCTGGTGGTGTGAATTTATAAGGTTTTACTGTTTATGATAAAAATGAATACCATCAATTTTGTAAAAAATTTCAGAATATTATGAATATTAAATTTTCCAAAAATGGTGGATTTGTATGTACACAATTTTTGATTGGCTTCACTGTTATTAATCCTGTTTCCCCCCGCATTCTGACCAATGCCACTTTTACACACAGGCATTTGAAACACCTTTTTTTTTCATGTTTCTGTTTGGAATTCACTTGACACAGACCATCTTGAACTTCCAGCTGAGCAGAAATGTTAATGGGAAAAGTAAAAACCCAGCGTTGTGGGTTCAGTCTCTGTATGGGCCATTTATTAAGAGTTGGACCTGATGGTCCTTGTGAGTCCCTTCCAACACAGAATATTCTGTGAATTTGTGAATTTGATGTTATGTCCCTTTCCGCTGTGGCCCTAATGAGGCAAATGTGAATGCCCTCTTGGCACTGGACTTCGGGACAGGTGTAACAGAGCTCCATCCCTAAAAATGTCAAATGTTATCAAAGGGAAAGCAGCCTTGATCCAGCCTCTCTGCAGCAGACAGGCAAAAGAGAAATATGCACGTATATGCTTGTTTTGGGGGAATTTCCCAAATGCAATGAATGTTTTCAGGAACATTTTCAAGTTGATCAGATTTGGTTAAGGTATCTACGATAGCATAAGGGATGGGTCTTTATCAAAAACAAAGTTAAAAAGCCATGTTGGAATGACAGTGTTCCTGTCCCACATTTTGATCTACTGTGCTACTCTCAGCAGGTCACTTCCCTGTCTTGTGCTTTGATGGTACCACTTGACTGTTTTGGGGATCCTTTCAAAACATTCTCTGTGTCAGTGCAAAAAGCTCCTTTGTTCACATTTTTATTCACCTGTAATCTCAGAATTAGGCAACCTGGAAAAGGAGCTATTGATGATGTCTTTCTGAGGTTAAAGAAAAATACAGACAATAACATCTCTGTATAAAAGCAAATAGGTATTGCCTACCCTAAGAAAGTTCTACTTCTTAATAAACAGGTTATATTGTTTCACATGATTTTTTTTCTTACTAAGTCTGATAGCAAGAGAAAAGTTTTAACACTTTTTTGATCAGAAATGCAAATTCTTATCCATCCTTGCTTTTTAATTAACTTTTTAATTTTGGAATACAAAGATAGTGTTGATGATGACTAGTAAGCTTGGGCTGAGAGATGTAGTGATCTAGTGTTATTCTTTTGAAATCTGCAGAGAAATGTATCTCAGGGTACAACTGAAATGATAATTGAGATTTCAGTTCATCAGGGCTCAATTCAACAAAATAAATGTTTAGTTTCACAGAATGTTTCTTAAGGTCTTCTTCTGTAACACACATTTTTTCAATACTCAAATGACAATTAAATTTATAATAATTTCTTCTAATATTACCATTGTCTCAATCTCAGAAAGGTGCCATCAGGATCAGAACCTCACTGTGTTCAGCACTAGGAGCAAGGAGAAGGAATAGTCACCCTTTTAAAATCCATACAGCTGTTTTTAGAGGTCTAAATCACCTTGTAAAGGTTCCTAACTTGACTATATAGGAAAACGGGAGTTCTAAGCACAAGTGCCTGTACTTCTTGTAAATGGTTACAGCAAACTGAAGCAGACTATTTCAATACTTGAATGCATATGCACCAGAGTAAAGATGAAGAAAGATCTGTTCCTTACTGAAGGAACATAAAAGCTGATAAAAATAAATTAATAAATAAAAGCCCTTAATGTAAATGATTTACTTAATATGGCTTGTGTGGTCAGATAAGAAAGTAAGATGTGCCTTGAGATCCACAAAGTCATCAACTGGCAATGCGTACCCTTTAAGAACTGGAGTTTTGGACTTCCATATCCTGAAACACAGGAAAACTACATTTTCTGAAAGTCCAAAATCTTAGGAGCAAAGAGCCATCAAGATTGGAAAAGACTCCCAATATGGTCTACTCCAACCTTTGACTAAACACCACTATGTCAACTAAACCATAGCAGTAAGAGCCATATCCAGACATTTCTCAAACTCTTCCAAGGGTGGTGATTCCACCAAATC
The DNA here is from genome assembly GCA_013389925.1 of Aegithalos caudatus. Classification (NCBI taxonomy): domain Eukaryota; kingdom Metazoa; phylum Chordata; class Aves; order Passeriformes; family Aegithalidae; genus Aegithalos; species Aegithalos caudatus. Next base: position 36,680 of record WEIU01007391.1, on the reverse strand, counting down.
CCTTTGTAGTCTAGTCCAGTGCCTAGGCACCCTTTCAGTGAAAAGTTTTACAGGATATCTAACCTGAACCTGGCAGAGTTTGAGGCAATCACTGCTTGTCCTGTCACTTGTTGCCTGGAAGAAGAGACCAATCCCCATATGGCTACACCCTCCTTTCAGGGAGTTATGGAGAATGGTAAGGTCACCCAAGCCCCCTTTTCTCCACAATTAACAATCCCAGCTCTCTCAGCTGCATCTCATATGATTTATTCTCTATACTCTTCCCCATCTCCACTGCCCCTCTCTGCACCCACTCCAGCACCTCAATGTCCTTCCTAAACTGAGGGGCCCAGGACTGGACACAGCACGTGAGGTGTGGCCTTACCAGTGCCCAGTACAGGGAACGATCCCTGCCCTGCTCCTGCTGGACACACCATTGCTGATCCAGGCCAGGATGCCTTTGGTGCTCTCAGCCACTTGGGCACACACTGGCTCAGGTTCAGCTGCTGTCAACCAGCATCCCCAGGTCTTTTTCTGCCATGCAGCTTTCCATCCACTCTTCCCCCAGCCTGTGGCACTGCAGGGGGTTGTTGTGGCCAAAGGGCAGGACTCAGCACTTTGCTTTATTGAACCTCATACAGTTGGCCTCAGACCATTTAGCATTTCTATTTATTGGACATATTATCACTTTAAATACAAGGAAAATCCATATTCTCAATGGAATAATTCAAAATAGAATCAACTCATTATTCCATTTTCATCTTGGGTTTAGATAGCAGATAAAGTTTGAAGACCTCACTGAATGTGGGAATTATCAGGTTGAATTAGACATGAAAACACTTTGTGGAATTGATCACTGAGGACTGAGAAAGGTGCTATTAGTGGCTGCACTAAATGAAGGTGCCTGAGGGGTGAGTCCTGGAGGCAACTCTCCCACCACCACCAGCAGCAGAGGGGGCTGAAACCTGGGGTAGCAGCTGGTGTGCATGGCAAAGCTGTGAAGAATAAGGCTAATCAAGGGAAGAACTCTGAGCCTGATCTGGATGTGGTCAAGCAGAGGGATCTACTAAAGACATTCAGAATAATGACTCAGACAAATGGTTGTAGCAGTCTGCACTGGCTGACTCGGAGTTGTGCATAAATGAGACCACAAAATAGAGAAGACAAAGGACTTATATGGATAATTAGTTACAACAGGTTGTACTTGATTTCAAGGAACATATTAAACATGACTAATCAAAATAACACCTTTTTTTTTTTTTTCTCATGAAAAAGCAGGAGGTGTCTATGGTCAAATTACCATGAAACACAAGATGCAATTTCCAATGTGTCAAAGGGCTGAAAACATCTGACTGCTGAATCTCTCCCATAAAAGCTGAATTACTTTGAATATTTTTAATCCTCATCATAACTAATTTTAATATGGTGACAAAGAAAAATCCCAAAAGACTTCTGATGGGTTTTATTTTTCATATAAATGTAGTATTACAACAAGAAGCAAAAATCTGAGAAGGTCATAGGCATGCATATCCCATTAATATCTGTCCCTGGGACACAGCAAACTCAGCTATATACCTGAATCATAGAATGGCCTTGGTTTAAATGGATGTTAAAGATCATCTAGGTCAGTCTCCCTGCCATGAGCACAGACATCTGCTACTGGACCAGGTTCCTCAACCTCACCTTGAGCATTTCCTGGGCTGGGGTGTCTACAGCTTCTCTGGACAACCTCTTCTAGTGCCTCATCACCCTCACACTAAAGAATGTTTTCCTCCTATCTAATCCAAACCTACTGTCCTTCAGTGTGAAGCAATTCACCCTTGTCCTATTTCATATTATATACCTATCTATGTACCCCACCAAAAAAACCCTCTCCATTATTCTTGTGGGTTCCCTTCAGGTACTGGAAAGCCACAATTGGGTCACCCAGAAGTCTTTTCTTATCCAGAGAACAATCCCAGTTCTCTCAGCCTTTCATCACATCCATCCCTCTAACCAACCTGGGTGCTTCTGCTGGACTTGTTCGAATGGGTCCATATCCTTCCTGTGCTGGGGACCTCAGAGCTGGACACAGCATTCCTGGTGGAGAGCTGGGTCTCTATGACTGACCTTCTGCTGCAGGTTGCCAAGGTGCAGATTCCTTCAGGGTAACAAAGATCCTCTCCACCAGGCTGGAGGCTGCTTTGTAAGGGCACGCTATTATCGATAAGTAAAAAATTACAGACAGTAATTTTAGTGTAGAAAGGAACCATAAAAATTAGTGGGTTAAAGTAATTCAATTAACATTTTTAAGTTAATTTTTAATTCTACAGAAATTTTGATTTTCTACTTGGTTTTTCAACTCTAGGCAGCTGACATTTATTTTGAGACAAAAGGAAAACTGAGGAAACAAATAAAGAGAAAATATTCTTGCTTTAGCAAATTCCTGCCTGGCAAAAAGATGCATCATGGGATATTGTATGTCTACTTTTATACCTAGGCCATCAGTCAATAGTACAGGGGCTCAAAGAATCATAGTTAAGTTTAACTATATTGTAGACTTTTTACCTGTTTAAAACCATAGAAACAAAAGACACGGATGTCTATGGCTCTGCATTTCCCCTTTCAGTAGGACATGGAGTCCACAAAGTCTAACATTCTAGAAAGACTATGCTACTTCTGATCCTTTCTCACACAGGGAAAAAAAATAGGGGGGGGGGGGGAGGTGGAGAAAAATAAAGCCCCTGTCTTAATGCTGACAATATATTAAATGAAGAAATTAAATGAAAATATTCTGGAAGGGTATACATAATGATAAGAAAGTAAAATAGCAGTGGTTACATTTTCTGTGGTAGACATAATTGATATGTTTGTTGTCTGTGATTCACACATTATTTTAAGTTTCTGAGGGGGATTTTTATTGCAAAATATTCTGCATTTTAAATACTATTTAATTATGGTTTGTTTCCTTAGGGATTATATCACCATGTGACTTTAATTTGGTATATACCCTAAGGGGCAGCATATTTTCAATTATGAAATATTTCCTCCAGAAACAATAATGGTTCAATGATTTATTGCAGGATCCTATTATAAGGTGCCTCATACAAGTGAAATCTGAAATGCAATTGGCTTAACAATATAGTATAGGCAGGACTAAAATGCATGTGAACTGAGCATATGGGCCTTTTTCACAAAAATCATATTTATATACTTTCATCCTTTGCATAATACTTCAATTATTATATCTTGAAAAAAGAACTTGGAAAGCTGAGAGCTATGAAACATTTACATTATTATCTCTTCAAAAAGTTCATTTTTGGACAAGTATCATTTGGATAGGGATTAACTTAATCAGAGATTTTGAATCTTCTTTACTTTAATTTTTAATCTCTTTTTAAAAATATGTCTGAATCTTAAAAAGGCCTAAACCTGTAGTCACAAAGCACTGCTTCAAAAAAGGGGAAAAAAAAGAAAAAAGAAAAAAGAAAGTTTTTAAAGCAGCCACCAGCTGTAAGAGAGATAGTGCAAGCAGCAGATTTGTGACAGAGTGGAGCATGAAACCCATCAGCTGATGAGTGAAAATCCCTGGTTTCTAATTAATCGAGGTACACAGGCCAAGGGATGAAGAGGATCAGGGAAATGAAATCAGGAAAAAGATACCATCAGTCATTTCTGCGGCCCATTGTCATACTTCAGAATCTGCTGTAATGAATCACTCAGGCATTCCACAGATACATTCAAATGGTGAAGAAAATTCATTGTCCGGTGAAGAGTGTTTGATAAAAATCTTTCTTTTCCCCCCTCTTTGTCAGAAGCCTATGATCAGAAAGGGAAATCCAGACAGCACAACAGGTGTGCTTTTGCAAGCCTGGTGAAATCTGCAAATGAACAGAGGCACTAAAGAATTTTTTGTACTAAAATTTCACCAAAATGAAAAAAAGTCACTTGTAAGGCAGGCAGTGGTAAAATGTGCTGAAAACAATTGAAGATTAAGGGCATAAAAGGTATAAATTCTCTTCTGGTTGAGAAGATCCTGTCCCGATAAAAATCATCTTATATAGTAAGCGTGAACAACTATTTTTTTAGAATATTTTTGCCAAGTTTAGAGTTTCCAGGTATTGACATCTGTCTTGAAGAACTTCTAATCCCTGAGCTAGCCCAAATTTAGGACAGCACTAACCAGTCATTCTAAAACTTGGAGAGGGGCAGGAACAACTACCTTTTTTGAAAAGAGGAGAGTTTAATTTTGTTCTCACAGTTACTTGGTTTCTTTCAAAGACAAAACAAATACATTTAAAGGCAAAGGTGTTTTTTTTTCCTCTCTTACAGGCCTGTACAAACATACACTCATGCAAATACTGTGAACAAAGAGATGCCTACATTTTGGGTATCTGTTATCAGACTTGTGCAAAGGTTTTAGAGTTTATAAAAAGATTAGACCTAAAGTCTTCATAAATTGAAATTCTCTTTATTTAAAACTGGGCACAATGTATTTTTCTTTTTTCTTTTTTTTTTTTTC
>WEIU01007391.1:6514-32185 GCA_013389925.1 Aegithalos caudatus | reverse complement strand
TTTTTTTTTTTTTTTTACCTATGGCTCAACTTTTTGACCATGAGCAGTTCTTATTCCAGTGTATTCTTAAAGCGGTGTCCCTCATTAGGTGACACCAGAATATAATTGTTTTTAAATAATCAGGTGCTATACTAAGACGTATAAGGATGGCTGATTCATTTTAGATTTAATTACCATAATATAGGGGTTTGCTGTCTATAGTATCAATCACTGAGACACTTTATAGTTGATAATATTAAAATGGCAATAATGAGAATTCTGCTTCATGATGAAAATAATTTTAATCATGGGTAGATTACAAATCCATTTACTGTTACGGTTACTGAGGATTCTATTATCTGCTTCCTATTGTGAAAGATGTTGAAACTTGTTTTCAGGAAATGTAAAAGATTATAGAAGTATGCACTCTATGCAAAGTTTCTATCACAGCAGAGCAACAAAAACCTACTTAATACCACGAACTGTTAAAGATGAAACTCGCCAGGTGAACTTGTAGCTGCATCTCTGCATGAACATACTCCTGTAGATCTCCTATGCACATCTATTTATAGGCTCAAGGACAATGTGGGTAGCTGGTTTAGATTCTCACCATGATTTCTTCTATTCACAAACAGTACTTAGCCAGGTGACCAGCTGCTGCCTCTGCAATGAAGCTGTTACTAATTACTAGCTCCAATCTAATGTATAGACATAGATAATCTAGAGTGTACCTAGTTTTTCTGGTGGCTGTACCTCTGATGTTTTTCTGTGACTACAGACCTTTCATTTAAATTATTATTTTCCCTTTCTTTTTCTGGTGGTTTTTTGTTTGTTTGTTTGTTTGTTTAATTCCATTCAACACTAAACAACTACTGCTACAACAGGGCTACCATCAGGCTGGGATTGTCTGTGCCTCCTCTATAAACACACTAAGGCTGCTACCATAGATTCCTAGAATGCTTTGGATTGGAAGGGGCCTTAATGATCACCATGTTCCAACCTCCCTGCCATGGGCAGGGACACCTGCTTGTAGAACAGGTTACTCAAAGCTCCATCCAGCCTGGTCTTGAACACTTCCAGGGATTGGGCATCTGCAAACTCTCTGGGTAATCAGTGCCTCACCAACCTCACAGAAGAGTTTTTTCCTCATATCTAAACTAAATTACTCTCTCAGTTTAAAATAATTACCCCTTGTTCTATCACTACCTTCCCTTGAAAACAGTGCCTATCCTGCTTTCCTGTAGGCCCCCTTTAGGTACTAGAAAGCTGATTTGACATCCCTCTAGAGCCTTCTCCTCTTCAGGCTGAAAAACCCCAACTGCATCAGCCTATCTTCATAGAAGTGGTGCTCCAGCCCTCAATTCATGTTCCTGGCCCTTTTCTAAACTTGCTCCAGCAGGTCCATGTCCTTCTTCTGATAGGGGCACAAGAGCTGGATGCAGTATTCCAAGTGGGGTTTCACTGATGCAGAGCAGAGGGGAAGAATCCCCTCCCTCAGCCTTCTGGCCACACTCCTCTTGATGCAGCCCAGGATGCTGTTGACTTTCTGGGATGCAACTGCACATTGACAGGTCATATTGAGCTTCTCACCAACCAATATCCTCAAGTCCTTCTTGTAAGAGAGTCTGTCCACTTGGACATGAATCTATTGATAACAAATGTTTGAGCACAGCTGTCCAGTCAATTTCTTATCCATAAGTGGTGCATCCATCAAATCCATGTATCTTCAATTTTGAGACAAGGATGTTGTGTGGGACAGTGGAAAATACTTTTCACAAGTCCGGGTAGACGACACCAGTCACTCTTGCCTTATCCACTAATGCTGTAACACTGTCATAAAGGCCATCAAATTTGCCAGGCATGATTTTCCTTTAGTGAAGCCATGTTGGTTGTGATCAATCACCTCCTTGTTTTCCTTGTGCCTTTGCAGGAACATCTGCTCTATGATCTTCCAGGATACTGAGGTGAGAATGACTAGCTTGTAATTTCCCAGATCTTTTTTTTTTTTTTCCTTTTTAAAAATGAGGGTTACATTTCCCCTTTTTCCTGTCAGTGTGTGGCTTAACTGCTTTATCTGCCAGTTCCCTCAGGACCCACACATGCATCTCATCAAATCCTATGGCCTTGTGCACCTTTAGGTTCCTTAGATGTTCTTGAATATAAGCTTGTATGAGTATAAATGAGGTGGTTCCTCATTTTCCCAGTCACAGCTTTTTCCTTCTGATACTCAGGCAGTATCAGAAGCACTGCCTGACCAGAGCACGCTCCCATGAAGCTTGAGGTAAGCATGGACACACTGAAATGAATCCCAGAGTCAATCTACTCCCGAAGTGCTGTTGTGGCTTGAAGGGTTGAAGATCTCAGATAATTTCCTATTCACAAAATGGCCAGGTGGGAACACTGAACTCTAAATGCCCCTAGCTGGCATCGGCACTGGGAGAAGTGGCTGGGATGCAGAACAATTGGACAAGGGGATTTCTCAGGCTAGAAGTGATTTTTCCTGGAGCGTATGCTGCTGCTGCTGCACCCCTGCAGTGCTGGAAGAGCTGTGATGTCTAAGAGCTGTTCTGTTCCAATTTCATTTAAAACAAACAAAGAAACCACACTGAAGTAATTTTAACGCAGGATTTTGGACAGGGTCTTGTACTGCTGAAAGAAATAGCATAAGCTTTACCCTGTTGGACCTTTTTCTGAAACCATGTGTGACTATGTATGCACATATACGTTAGCACTGCTTTGATTATATAATGTAATGAGCTCAGTGGATTTATTCTGGATTTACACTATGGAGCCTCAGAGCAGAGTTTGGAACAGTGTCTTGTCTTTAAGATGCCAGTTTTGTAAATGCGTTTCTTTTCTTAAGGATACTGATGAAAATTTATTACTGATTTTTCATGCATAACTTTGCAATGGAATCAGATTTTTCTGTTCCAGCTTCATCACCGTTTCTGAATTGGGATTAAAAATTTTTACAAACTTAGTAGAGAATCAGTTATCATCAAAGTCCCCAGGAGCTCATTTACTGGTGTGCAAACTGCGCCCCACACTGGTCCCCTGCTTTGGAGGAACTCAATGAATAAATTAAATTTCCAGAGACAGCCAGCTTTATAATCCTGGCCTACTGCTCTCTCTTCCTACTTGCATAATTTTTTTGTCATTCTGGGCTTCATTCTCTGTGTTTGGCCTCCATTGCTGACCAGTGGGTCTGGGAGGAGGGACACCAGGGCTCAGGAGGTCTGGGAGCGTGACTTACAGGGAGCAATGGGCAAAACCGTAGATGCTTACAGAAGCTGCAAAACACATTTGTAAATTCAGCTGTCTATGGAGAAAAATTGTAAAATATACTGTCTGCACCTTAATTTGCATGAGATATACCATTAGTAAAATGAACAATAATAAATATAGAATAAATTTGGGCTTTTTTTACAAGAAACAGATGTCTTTTTTTATTGTATCAGTCTCCTCAAATATATAGCTACTGAACCTTGTTAAGCAACCATAATTTTATCTGAACAATAAATCTTTTGCTTTATTTTTTTACCTTGTGTTTAAAAAGCATGAGACAAAAGAAAAAACTTTACAGGTAGCATGAGCTTCCTTGAGAAAAAGGAAAATAGCAACAGCAACAAAAAAATCTTCTTAATCAGTCTCTTTTGTGACTCAGAAAGACTGTTTGGAAAGGTTTTCATCAAAGTGATTTTCTGCAGATAGGTGATCGGGATATATGCCCCACTTCTTCAGCACTCCAAATATTTATCATATATATGTTTGCTTGAATCTTGATAAGGGTGAGATTTGGGACTTATGGACACTGAGATAGGATGTCACCTGAGACATTCATCTGATTCTGAATGCAGACAGAAGGAAAGTGCCTAGGAGAGGCCAGAAAAGAGGGAGGGAGAGAGTAAGGGATACTAGGAATGGACAGCCCTTGTTCCCAGCTCTAATATCCCGCTGCAATTATTTTGTGGACATCCACTCCTTGCCTGCACAGGAGATAGGGCTATAAGTGTATGTTATTTTTTAATTACAAGGGGGTAGAAAAAATCCTGATGATGGGCTGGAAGGTGCCATTGCATTGTTATTTTTTTCTCTCCCTTCGTTTGCTGATTATGTGAGCTGGGCTCCTTTGCTAGCCGATGATAAGCAGAATTTCCATGTTCTCTGCATAATTAATCCATCTCTGCCTCTCTTCATGCCAACTCGCCCGTTATCGCCGGCACATGCCTGAATTGCAAAAGAATCCGCTCTTCAATTGGAACTTATTGATATTCTAAGAAAAAAAAGAGAGGGGGAAAAAACTGAAAATCCTTAAGTTTAAGCCGCAGATTTTTAAATGGATTAATTTCGCTGCAATCGCAGCCATCTAAGGCGGGAAGGCAGGCAGAGCAAATTGAAAGCATCTCCATGTTTGCAGAATTGGGTCCAGAATGCTGAAATATACTGGCACAGTTCTCTTTTAAAGTCAGAAAATTACCATTCATTTACATCACATGAAATACTTTTTTATGCTAGAAATATTCAAGAGACGTTCCTTAAATGCCTGCTAATGCTAGATAACATTTCTAACTTTCAACATTTTGCTAGACTTTGATATGACATGATAGGAATGCCTGCCAGTGTGGAATATTATATGTACCCGTAATCTCTTTTTATCACATATTTAGATTATATCATCCTCTCCCTAAACCATCCTGAAGTAGTCTTTAAACAATGTACTCTGTGTCGTAGGCTCTTATTTAGTATAGTTGCATCAGCCAAACTTGGTAGGGCACATTTAGACTTTGTCCAATACGAAGGGTTTTTTAAAGTGACAACACATGATCCTAAAAATACAGTTCATCTTTTTCTACCTTTCACAAAGTTAGGTTGCATTTCTAATGGTCCTTTCTACATTTAGAGATTCTGTTTTCACTGATTTATGACATGTGATGTGTTTTATTATTTCTATGCAGCTCTTGAGATTGTACTTACATTTTAAAAGGGTTCAGCTGTACTCCATACCAGCCTGGCACTGCATGTGGAATAAAAAAGGCTAGTGGCAAGCTAGGACTTTTCCTTTTCTCTCATCCTTTTTTTTTTTTTTTTTTTTTTTAATTAACTCAAATAATATGAAAATCCAAATTTTCTTCTCCTTTTATTTCAGTAACACTAAATTCACATCCTTCGTTTCCTTGACCCTAGGAAGCAGCAGCATTCGGCAACACAGAGATTTCTTTAATGCCTCAGCTAAGCCACAATGTATCTGGCATTCCATGCCCATATGCTAGAAATCAGCAATTTATGCTGCTGTAGAAGGAAATGTTGACACTCACAGTTAACAGAGGGGGGAAAGTTGCTACACTGACTGCAAATGGAGATTTAGCTGTTAAGAAATATTTTTTATTATTAGATGTCTTTCATTTGAAAAATACATGGGAAAGAAATAAAAATAATAGAGGCACTCACAGGCACATATCAGGAACGAAAAATGAGACATACAGCAAAACAATGATATTTGTGGCAACATCTGTTTCAGACACAAAACAATGAGCTTAATACATGGTTGGGCCATCTTACCCCATAAAATTAGCACTTGTAATGAATTTTATGTCACTAGTAAGGAAAGAAAATGCCTCTGTTCTATTTTGGATTCTCAGGAAATAAAAAACACCATACAAGAATAACTAGTGATCACATTAGGATATGTTTTTATATAGCAGAAAGAGAACAAAGAAGGTTTTCTGTTTGCTTCACAGTGATTGACAGTCTTAAAGCACCAGTGAACTTGAGGATATTTCTGGCATATTACAATTGTAACATTCCAGTTTTGGGAAAATCAAAATGTTTGAATATGCTTGATAGAGAAAGATAGTTTTGTTTACATTCAACTCTATAAGCTGCTAAGAAAAATAGTTAAAACCATGTTTAAAATAATCACAATTTTTAAACATGTCTGAAATTGTATACTTAGCACATGAATGAAATCTCTAAAGAACAAAATTTCTGTGCTCTTTCTGCATTTATCTGTAGCATTAACAAGTAAATAATAAATTAATAGCTGGTATTCAAAATTTCTGGATATATGTATTTCCAGTTGTGTATTATTTTGTTAAAAATTACAATTTCCAACCTAATTTTGGGAGAAAAAAATAGTACAAGATTATATATATGTACTACATAATATCACAGAACTTCCTGATCTCTTACAGTGAAATCCTGGCTCTTTTTAACTCAGTCAAAATATCCATATTGCCTTTAGTTACCTCTGTATTTCAGCACAATTTTAGTAATAAAATTGTGTTTAATTAAGCTTATACAACAGTCAATGTTGATTATTTTTACCAGAAAGTTTCTTCTAATAATTTATATTTCATACTTACAGCACTGGCATCATTATACCACACAAAAAAATTCAAACATGGTAAACTTATTTTAGTTATAAGTAAAATTGTAAATATTGATTAAAAACATATGTCTTTTATATTTATTATATCTATTTATATCCCAGTCATCCTAATATACATAATAGCATTCTTTAATAATTATTTAAGAAGTTACAAATTTCCATACGGATTTAGGAACCAAAATTTCTGTACTAATACTTTGAAGGATTTTGTGGAATAGTTTTTTGCACCTGAAAAGAATGGCAACAGCCACAGCAATGAGGAAAAAGGGGATTGGTAGCACACAGTAAGCTTCCAGTTATTCAGCATATTTCAGCATTTGTTTCAGATGATAAATATAAATTTCTCAAGCTCCTTGTTATCAATCTTTACATTGATTCAGTCTTTTAGAAGATCAACATGTAGACAAATAAAAAAAGACATCAGTGCTCAGCAGAAATGTACCCTCATTTAGAAGCCTAGATTCAGTGCAAATCAAATGACTGCAATTTATCCATGCATGGCATTGCCTAGCATTAATCTATCCTCAATTTTATAACTGGAAAGCAACTGTAAATGAATTGCCAATTGATTTGTAAATTTTACTTAGAGAAATTTCCTTGCTCCTTCTAAAAATAATACCCTGTTTAATTTAGGCTTTCTGGGTTTGTTCAGTATATGAAATCTATTTAATGTGCTGGTCATCTTCAGACAGTTTTGCAGTGAAACCCGTCCCAAGGAAGCTGGGAACCTTTTTCAGTTCCTCGATGCTTCCCCGCTGTATTTTGAGCTACCTGGCAGGAAGTACAGCATAAGCAACAGATTTCAACACGTATCAGCTACGGTCAAGAGATGAATCAGAATCCTACGGAATGCCAGAGATGCAGAGGGATTTTCTAGGCTGCACTCAGAATATAAAGGTTTTATTGTTTGGTCTGGCAGGCATGCACCATCTGCAATGTAAAGACTGACTGATGTTTAGAATCTTTGGGAATCTGTTGTGCCTACCCACTTTTACCTTCCTGAAGACATGAAAAAAACCCCAAAGTCCTCATCATGATGGAAGTGTGGCCTTGAGTGTGCCTGTGTTATTAGGTTCTCATTGTGTTAACTTTAGTAAGGACACCTAAGAAATCAGTTGTGATATGCAGCCCACAAAGAAAGGCCCTCAGGTACCAGAGAGACAAAATACCATAGGGAAGCACAGATTTGATTTGTCCATAAAAATCCCCGTATAGGTGCCATTAAGAGAATTTGGCATCTTGTTATTAAAATAATAATTTAAGAATAACACAAAATCATATCATATGATGACATAACATATGAACATATTATGTTCATAGTCTGAACAACTAACCAAAAAACTACCTTCCCATAGGAATAAGTGGGTAGATGCAATGGGAACCTCTCTTTGGAAAGTAGCCTTGATAAGGATCCTCAAATGATCTCTGGCTTAAGAGATGATCAGTGAGATTACCTGCACATGTAATCTCCTGCTGTAGATATGTAGAAGTAAGAATTTAATAGGGAGTTATGAGAGAATAAATAGATTCAGAGAAGTCCAGCTGGATAGATGTTTCACTTCATTTCAATAAGAATAGATTTGCATTTTCATTTTATATCCTGCTCAAAAATGTATCCTTCACTCCAACGCTAACCTCCAGGATGAACTATTATCAGCAATAGTAAATAAATAACTTGCCAGATATTATCACATGTTCTTGTTTTTAAGTGTTTAGGTCTTAGATGAGTGTTTAGGTTTAAGAAAATACAAATTTTTCCTATGTACTGAAATATGACCAACAAGGTATCCATTAAATACTCAGTGATAGATCCAGGGAGGTCCTTCCTTACTCTCTCTCATTTGTTTTCCTCAGGAGTTGGGAAGAAAACTAAAGCATGTATGATTCTGAACTAGTTCTATGAAACCAAGGCAAATAGAAAATAAATTCAGTTCAATGAAAGCAAAGTGAATGGACTATATACAACTTTCAGTGAATGTCAGACTGTCTCTTAAAGAGCACAGAATTATAGGTAAAACACTGGATTTATTTGCAGGGTACAATCAATTTTTTTTCCACAAATCCTGGCACAGAGCTACAAATGGTTTTCTATATTAGGAAAAAATACAGAGTTTTCAAGAACAGAGATTATGGTTTAGGTACAAAATGTGTATTTTTACCATTGTATATTAAAAAAAAAAAAAAGTAGAAGAAATCAAAACTTTCTCAGCATAATGTATTAACAAATGAATATTTGCATGAAAAGCCCATAAATACATTCAGCCTTAAGCTAAAGTTGCCAACAGAGGAAAAAATAGAGCATTTCCTGGTATCAGGACTGCCAGTGTGTGCCTTATGGACTCACCTTGATTGTTTGTTATTTGTTGAGAGCTGATTGGAATCAGAATCAGATTCAGCCATTCTCTCTGGCTCTGGGGCAGTTTCACTCAGGAACAGGAGTGGAGTAAGCCCAAATCAGAAAGAATGCTTTGTAACATTCACCGGTCAGTGATATACAAATGAAATGGCACAAAATCCCCACTGAATTCACACAGGTTTTCCAAAACAATACTTGATGATAGGACTTGAAAATGGAAGGTGGCCTTTGGCAAATGAAAAAGGGGGCAACCAAAACTAGAAGGATGCAGGCACTAAAATAGCAACTGCAGAAATAACAGATGAGGGTTTCCAGCCTTTTGCAAAAGGTGGTCCTTCTTGGAGTAAGTGGGTTTTGTGCTCAAGTGAATCACAAGAACAGGGCACTGAATGTTTCCCTCTTGGTGCCACATCTGCACAACTGTTCTGTTGCATGATTACAGATACACCTCAATGATGAAGCACAAATCCCTGGAGGAAAAACTTTCCACTGTAGATCTGTTCCAAGGCAGATTGCAGCCTGGTAATAGAAAAGGCAGAGCCGTAGCGTTGCCAGCATTTGACAAATCGCAATAAGTCTCAATGAGATAGAGCAAGGAGAGCTCAACTATCTGAATCTGTGGCATTTAATGAACAGGAACACAATTACCTCAAACTATTAACAAAGAAAAAAATTATTATTTCCAAAGCTGAATTTACCATGGGCTATTGCAGCTCATAACAAAAGTAAAGCTAAAATCTAGACAGAACTGAGCATATTTTTTATTTTTCCATTTGAAACCTGGGATTATTTCCTCCAGGCATTTGGAAGGACAATGCTAGCAGAACCCTGTTTGCCAGTAAAGCTCAGTTTTGGAAATCACCATCAGTCAGCATGAAAATGGGTCCAGTGGTATGGAAATGAGCTCATTACTATTATTTTTTTGCTGGCACACGCACAATTTGTGCTTTTAGAATTTTGAAAAGAGGGACATGAATTGCAAAGAAATAAATGAGTTAACAATATTAAACAGTCAGTTGCTAATTACTGAGCAATCCAAACCTGCGTCTGGAATGACATGCTCAGACATCCAGCTGGACCTCAGGCCATATGCTATCCTAGATCCTCACACACAGCTCCCACTACTGTCAAACACTGCAGCATTGGGTAAAAAGTTCAGTGCACAGATTTAAATGTGGTCAGTGTATATTTGTAGATACTTTGAAAAGAATAGTAAATATCTGCAATTTACCGGTAAAATGAAAGGATGAGAACCGTAGACCGCAAGGTAGGAAATCAGTCTGAATCATTGTTCTTGTTTCATTCTCATTGCTTTGTTTGGAGCAGAAATGTCCAATGACTCCAGTGCTGCTTTTTCTCCATAAGGAAGCTGCTTACATAGATTTAGAATGTTACTTCATTCTAGTACCACATTTCAGCTGCCATAGATCACATTTGTAATTGTTCAATGTAAGAAATGAAGTTTATTATCTACTTATTGATCCTGAGGTATAATACTTGGCAGAAAGAAACATAAAGAAAATTCTAATATAATGTAGTATTTTTAATGGTGTAATTCCAAGGATAATAATATTGCTAAAAATATTATTCCCCTAAGTATGAAAAGTCATTTACCTTTAACTCTAGGTTTCTTCTTGGTCCTAGCTAAAAATATTAACTTTTAATTTATTTGAATTGTGTTTCTTATCATGTATTTTCCAGATAGAGACCACCTACATTATGAAGTGTACATATGCTTAACTAAACCAGATATTCTACGGTATCTTCTTGTAACAATGAAGATTTCATTAAGTATATTCTTCAGTGGTATGATTTTCTACATTTATGTCATATTATCTTGCATATATAAAAAATAACCCACCATAAATAAATTTCAAAATAATTCAGAGAAGTCTTCCTTTAAAAAATACAGGTGTCTGATTTTCATTTGCACAAACACATTTGCTTACACGTGTTGCACTATAAATTATTACAGCCTGGATTAGTGATTTGATGTTGATCAAATAGATCCAATGTTGTAAATTTGCTGGTGATCACAGTCATGCAATCAGTTGCAATAAGGTAGAGGAATCTGTGAGTTTAGAACAATTTCACAGGAATTGAGCCAATACCCTGCACTCCTTTTGGATATTTAGTTGTTATCCTGATGGGCTTAAAATTGTGGCCAGGGAAAGCACATATTTTGTGAGTTTTTCATGAGGAAAGACTGAAGTGGCAGGACTCAAAAATACCCAGAAACTTACATCAAGACTTGTTTTCATGATGGTTTCAAACATCTGTAATTCTTACTCATGCAAACAATACACAAGTGTGGTCATGTAATGAGATTTACATGAGAGACATATAAACAACTAAGAATTAAAGCAATTAGAATCATAGAATCCTTTAGGCTGGAAAAGACCTGTAAGATCTTCAAGTCCAACCATTAATCCAGCACTGCCAAATCTACCACTAAACCACATCTACAAGTGCCACACCTACATGTGTTTTAAAGAACTTCAGTAATAGTGACTCCACATGTTCTTGGGCAGCCTGTACCAATGCTTGACAAACCTTTCTGTGAATTAACTTCTCCCCATAACCAAACTGCCCCGTCACAATTTGAGGCAACTTCCTCTCATCCTATCCCATTTTACTTGGGAGAAGAGACCCACTCTTACAACTTCTTTTCACGGAGTAGAGAATGACAAGGAGTCAGCTCCCTTTCCTACAGGCTAAACAGCCCAGGTAACCAAACACCCCAGCTCCCTCAGCTGTTCCTCACAGGACTTGTGCTGCCGACCCTTCCCCAGCTTTGTTGCCCTTCTCTGGACACACTCCAGAACCTCAGTGTCTCTTGTACTGAGGAGCCCCAAACTGAGCACAGGATTCAAGCTGTGGCCTCTCCAGTGCTGAGTGCAGGGGGATGATCCTTGTCCTAGTCCTGATGGGCACACTGTTTCTAGTGCAAGCCAGGATACCATTGGCCTAGTCAAAGGAGAAGCTCATAAAGGACAAAATATCATAGTGGAAAAAAATTGGGTTATACGTTTTAACTCCTTCACAGAAAATAAATATTCCTTCATATACAGATACATTAAGGACCTGGTAGCATCATTTAAGAACAAATCCTCTATGATTTGGACTACTATTTTTCATGCAGCTAGTCAACACTGCATCTGTGAAATGTAAATTCAAAATAAAGATTAGTAGCTAAAAGCTGTATATTTGCACATTTGTTTCCCATATTCATTAAACATTTTCATGCAGAAAACAATAAAGAAAAATCCCATGGAAATCTGAAATCCTAAGCAACTCATTTTCCACTTTAGGAGCAGACTCAGTGATCACTGTGAACCTTATTATTGCTTTATTTATGGGAATTACTAGCTCTTAAATTTTTCTGTTGCAAATCTGAAACATGCAATAATTTACATTACACTACTTAATAGAGAACTGAGAATTCTGAGATAGTTTACAAGTGGAGCTACTATTACACTTCTTGTAACATCTTTCCATTAAAAAGTTAACAAACTGGATTAATTGCTTCGTGACAATGTTTCCTTTTAAAACCTGCTGTTTCCATGCAGCAAAACATAAATGCTTATACCGATACCAGTATTAGTCTGTTTTAAAATACTGCTTTTCTCCCCCCAAAGTTTATGGTGTACATACATAGTCTGCATTCTATTGCACTGATTCATGCTATAATAACCTAATAAATCAGAGAACTTTAAAGAACTCACACAAATGTATGTGCATTTTGTGTGGGAACAAAACCAGAGATTCTTCAAACTCCATGCACTGATAATAAATTTGTAGATTGTAAAATGTCATGTATGGCAGATATTAATAATTTGAAAGGGAAAATAATTTCACATTTCTAAACTGAGCATGTGTTTACTTACAAATTAGATTATAATTACATAATTTTGTCCCCCCTGTTAGTTATGCATACCAAAAGAGAAACCTGGGGACAAATCTGCAAAACACCTGACAAAAATGTAAATGATATCTTGCACTCCTTGATTTATTTGAAAGTTATTATAAAAGTTGCAGCAGCTAAAAGGTATTGATTTTTAAAATAAATGTGTACTTTAAAGGTGACAGCGTGTAGTAGAGCATAAGTATAAATTCAGGTTATCTATTTCTTTACTATAAATCATCAAGTGCAATTATTCATTATGGTATTCAATGGTTTTATAGCCATTTTCACATATCCTCAAAAAGTATATTAATGACAGATAAAACTGGAGGTAGATACTACTTATAGTATGCTTCTGAAATACACATTTTTGAGTGAGTAAATTCTTAATCCATTGAATATAGGATGTTCCTTTTTTTTTTTTTTTTTTTTTTTTTTTGTGGTAGATGTAGTTAGGATTCTATTTATTCTATTCTATTCTATTTAAGAAATACAAATCCTGAAGTCTGTAGGGTCATGTACTAGATAGTTGCTGTTGCTTAGGATGGAGGCAACTTGACTCAGAAGGAAAAGTATTCTTTTATTTGATATGAACCTTTTGATTCCATTTTCTGCCCTATTCAAAAGTCATGTTGAATATCTAGATCTTTTGCTTCAAAATTCCACCCTGAACTACAGGTGAATGAAATGAAATCCAGCCTGTTGACTGTACTAGAGAAAGGTATGTGGCCAAACGTTACAAGCAGCTGATAAAAATCCACTTCTCAGTGGAATATGTGCAGAACCAGTAAAGAAAGCTCACTTTATAGTAGTTATGATTACTAATTCTCTTGTGTGGGTATGTGAAGCATATCTCATGCACCTTGGAGAACAGGCTTCAAGCATCTGAACCTGCCCTTGCAGTGGATGGGTTAGGAGTGTGCCTGTTTTGAGAGGTACCCTGGAATAATTGTGCTGGTGTTACTCACTTGGTCAGTAGTTTGGGAACAGAGTGTGTATGCTAAAGCAGCTGCCTGCATCAGCAGGAAAAGATCCTGCAGCTTGGAGATTTGTCAAATAGGACCCTACCACAGGACAACTGGGTATTCTTGGCAGGTGCTCATACTATGCTTAAACATTTCTGTGATAGTACAAAGTGCCCTAAAATTTAAAGGCCACCAATGAAAGATAGTACCACTTTAATATAATCATGTTTTTATGGTCCTATTCAGAAATTAGTTTATAATTAATTTGTTATATATAGCAAAAATATATGCTTTGATTTCAATGACTGTTGTGGTGTAAGGTCCAATATAAAGTAAGATCCTGGTTAAACAAATGCTGAAAGAAAAACTATGCAGAGGGAATAATCTTTACCTTCATACAGCAAAGGCAGAAGAATTTATTCCTAACTGTACTTAAAATCCCCTCTCCAGGAAGTATCAGAATATCCTCAAAGATATTTAGATTGCTGATGCGAATTTTCTAATGAGCTTGTTTGTGATCATCAGCACTTAGATAAAGCCTTAGAGAGGACAGAAGTAAATGGGTTTTTTTATACTCTACTGTATTTCATGAATTATGGATTTTATAAAAATACATGATTTTTCACACTATATCTTGAGAAGCTTTAAAACATTGCATAATTTGCATCTTGGATAATGAAATTTTCATTAATAAATATATAAATCATAAATCATTTATTCATACAGTGTAATGTAGCAGTTTATTACATACTGCTTGACTTTTGTAATCAGGGAATCCCCTGATGAAAAAATAGCACAATATTAATTACCAGCACCATCTGTGCTAAACAATAGGAAAAACAATATTTTAATACAATGACTTCATGCATGTCAGTTATCTTCTACATTAAACCCTGCAGTTTTGTTGATGGGGTTTACCTTCTACTCATTTAAATAACTGATGTTCTTACAAAGGTTAAAACTATGAATAAATGAATCAAAATTAAACATTATGAAAAATACCAATAGATACTGCATGGATCAAGTTCATTCATCAAGTAAGTGAGTATGCAGGTATAGATATGCCCATATTTACACATGTATTTTTAAATTTCACTACAAGGATTTCAACAAAATTATTATTTATATGCTTGTCACTCTCAGAAGACTAATGTTCAACTTCTGAGAGTTGAAGGTGTTTTGTTTTTTTGTGGGATTTTTTGGATGGGTTTGTTCATTTTTTAAATTAGCACAATTCTAAATATGTAATCCTTAAACATAAATACCTATCAGTATTGTGAACGTAAGTTGTTTTGTTGCACACAAAAATACTTAAGGTGCATTTAGTTTCCTGGATGTGTGAATTCAGGTGAGTTTGTTTTCTCTCACTGTAATAGCAAAGATGTTACTCATACATCCGGGTGCTGATGTTGTTTAATGATTTAATGAGCTTAAAAAGTATGCTACCTAAATTAAAGCTACACCTATGAATATATTTCCTTCTTGACAAATTCTGTCATAGGAGCCAGCCAGGAGTATTAGCATTTAAATTCACTGATTGAGTTTGCCATGGGAAATTCTTAAACACAAATTCCTTATTTCCAAAGTGCCTCACCTATACCCATGCCCATATCACTAACGTTCAACATCCTTCCCTCTGCACAATCTTGTTTACTTCTGACACAATACTTTCTCTCAGCAAATTATCATCCAGTTCTAATTATATTTAAGCATATGCCAATTACCAGAAGTGGTTTTTTCCATATCTATCATATATTGAAGTTGTCCATTGACTTTCAACTTTCTCCATAACATCTGTTTTAATTTTTCAGTACTTCAAGACTCCATTGGCATTCATGGCCTTCAAAGGTACGTGTCAGAATGCTAAGAAACCACAGTAGGCTGTGTCCCAGGAGAGTGCTTTTATTTCTACATGCATATGCTTTTGGTGACAATTATTCAGGTTTCTTATTTAGAATTTTCACTTGCTGATATACACACTTTCATAAGTATTGTGGGTATAACATTGTTTGCAGGAATTTACCTGAGAGAAGAGAGTAATGAGACTCCCAAAGCTTTAGGAACTGCCCAGAGCATTTATTTACTATAATAAAAATTAAATGCTTATTTACAGCCATCAGCTCACCTACTGAAAGGCAGTGTGAATTCTCCCAGCCCCTGGGCAATCTGTTTTTCCCAGGCCTCCAGTGAAATAAACATTAATCTCTAGCAGTGTATATGCACTTGGCTGTGCCAAAGGCAGGCTGCTCCCTGCTCTCTGCATGGTGTCCTACCCATCCTGCAGCTGGCTGGTTTCAGGCTCTTCCATACCACATATGGAGAGCCACAACATTGGCCTAGAATCATGGAATCGTTTAGGTGGGAAAAGACCTCTTGGATCTTCAAGTCCAACAAACCAGCACTAAGTTGTGTCCAAAAGGGCCACATACTCCCAGGGATGGTGATTCCACCACCCCTCCAAGGCAGCCTGTTCTAATGCTTAACTCTTTCTGTGAAGATATTCTTCCTGTTGTCCAAATGAACCTGCTCTGGCACAGCTTGAGCCATTTCCTCTTGTCCTGACGCTCGTTGCCTGTGAGAAGAGCCTGACCCCAACCTGGCTACAGCCTCCTTTCAGGTAGTTGTAGAGAGCAGTAAGGTCACTCCTGAGACTCCTTTTCTCCTGGCTAAACACCCCCAGCTCCCTCAGCCACTCTTCTATGACTTATTCTCCAGACCTTTCACAAGCTTTGCTGAAGGAGACAATGGCTTTGCAGACATCTGCCTTGTACTAGAGTTGAGTGACAAGCCAAGGAAACCCTTCAGACAGAACCATAATTCTCTTTAATGCTCTGTAATAGTAACAAAAATATACAGGAAGACTGCACTTTTGAACTGTGTCATACTGGTATTCAGCAACATTTTATTGAGACATCTCCAGATACTGTCTCAGGGATTCTGTAGCCTCTTGCTGTCAGTGGATTCATGTACAAGTTAAATCCATTCAGGTATTTGTCTTCTTACCAGGGTTATCTTGGTCTGCTACAAAAGTTGCAAATCTCATCAGATACCCCCTAAGCACAACTAAGCATGGCAAATTCTGTCTAATTTCTTTTTCTTCCTCATTTTGATGTATGTTTTTATGTATGTTTTGTGTCCACTGCTCCATTTCCATATCAATAATTCTTTTCTTGAACCAGCCTGGCTATTCTTCCCTCCAAGTGTTTTCTGGGTATCATTGAAAATATTTATTCCTCCTTTGCAACCTAACAGTTTTCTCAGTTGTGAACATGACTCCACACTGATACCTACTTCCATACCTTTAAGCTTTTCTCAATTCATGTTACTGTGATTTTTCTTAATTTATTAATTAAAGGGAACCTCCTCAGAATGATTGTTTAGATTCTTACCTTTTTTCTTCTCAAAGAAAATGGTCCTCCTCCTCCAATTTTCCCAAGTTTGTGCTATTTAGTGTTCACTTTTCCCAGTGTCAGTCCAGACTGCAAATGGACCATTATGTAGAATTCACTTATTGCTCTTACTGATTAGCTGACTTCCTCTTTCTGCTGCCTATATTTCATTATTTCCTCTTACTCTCTTAGATCTAAGTGCTTCTTCTGGAAACAGGAGTTTTCTCACACATACAGCTCATTTCTGTGACTCTCTATATTTAAATTTTTCTAATTCCAGTATATTATTACAGGCAGTTTTGTCTATACAACATATTTTTCACTTTTTAGTGGTGACTTCTGTTATATGTAAAGATATATAACACCTTTTCTTCTGCAGATTTTCAGATCTCCTCCATTCTCTTTTTAATGTATTTCTACTCTCAGATACTTTCTTCTCCTTGCTCTTTTCTTTCTGTTTGTTCCTTCCTACCAGTTGATCAATAATTTTTTTCATAATATTATTTTAATTGTTCATCTTTTTCTAATCGTCAGTGATTTCTCCCCATCATCTTCTCTACCTTACTTGACTAGGCAAAGCCAAAACCTTAGGCCCTCCACTCAACACCACTGGAAAAAATATTTTGTCTCTATTGAGACAACCTTTCAATGGTGCTCCAGTTAATCAACTCTTACAGTTTGATTCTTAGCCCTTAGTTTAATTTATCCACTGCCTTCTTGATTCTTCCTCACTACTCATATTCTCTACTTAGAATCATAGAATGATTTGAGTTGGAAGGGACCTTAAGGATCATTTATTTCCAATCCCACTGCCATGGACAGGGACAGCTTCAGCTAGACCAGATTGGTCAGAGCCCCATCCAACCTGGTTTTGAACAGCTCCAGAGATGGAACATCTGCATTTTCTCTGGGCAATTTGTGCCAGGGCCTACTACCCTTGAAGTAAAGAATTTCTTCCATAAAATGAGGAAAGATGAGGACCTGATCATAGAGACTTCATACAGTATGGAGCAGATCTCAGTTGCCATGAATATCCAAATAATTATGCTGGTAATACCTGAGAAGGATTCTGCCTTAGTTTTCTGTTTTTAATTACCAGACATTTTAATTACCGGACAAGGTATTTTAGAAATGTGAATGTTCCATTTAATGTTTAATGTCTCTCAAATAGAAAAATAATAGATAAAAAGTGAATACTAAATAGTATATTGAAGGAGTACAAATTCTGCTCATGCTCTAGCTTGTCAACCTGAAACTTGAAATTTGAATATTATATTTGAAATCTTTGGAAAATATCCATATGCTGAAAATATATACTTTTTGAATTATTACTGTACTGCAGAATGCCTACATTTCATATAACAAGCATCATACTGACAATTTTCCAGTATAGGATTCAGGTATTTAATTTGTATTAGTAATTACAAAATACTGTAAATGCATTAAAGAAAGAAATGTTGACTTTAACAGATGAACCTTCATAGAATGGTTCAGCTGAAAGCAAGTTTGAACTTTCTATCAGTGAAGATTTGCACCTGGCTTGGCAGTTAGGTGAGAGAGGCAACTCACTCTGAGATCTATTCAGAACTGCTGGTTAGAGTGTAAGGGGTTGGGGGTAGCAGTGCTGCAATGGGCTTCAAATAATTTTCAGTCCCTGGAGTACTTAGGTCACTGAGCCTCATCTTAGCACTCCTGAAGAGTGAGCAAGCCATGTAAAAGTCAGATCCAGCATTTAGAGGCTGCCAAAGGGATACAGGCAGTATTGCTCCTGAAATACAATCTCCTGATATCTTTGCTTTTATGGCTACTGATGGTGGTGAAAATCATTAAAGAGAGTACATTAAGAACTGATGGAATATATGTACACATAGCCAAAACATATATAGTGCTTATACAGAGATAGATTATATGTGCAGGATTCATATTTAAGGTTGTGATGGAAAGGCACAAATTATTCTAGTGTATAACTTTACATAAAGACAAAACTATCTCAGTATTTAAATTCTACAGGTAATATAAAAGAATAAATTTTATTGATTAGTTTTCTGTCCCATTTATTGATCAGTTTACCTTTTAGTGATTCTTCAAAGACTTCTGAGAGGACACTTGTATTAGAATCTCTTCAGTGTACTTAAAATAGCTACCCAATGAGGGAGTATTTTTACCCTACTTTCTTCAAATAGAAATACTTTCTGAAGAATGTATATGACGTTCAGACACTAGGCATTTGAGTTTCTACCTATAGAAAATGCCCAAAACTCATGAACTAGAGGTCATTGTTTTATAAGTTGGACTCCATTTATGTAAATAATGCATTTAAAGATGCAGTTTTTTAAAAAAGACTTGTTACATCTAAGCACATGTTTTTAGCTAACAATCTGTAGAGCTGACACTTACAGGTAAGGTATTTATATGTTTGTGGGTTGGTAAATAATTCTAATGAGGCTTTCTAAATAACTCCTCTCAATTTTTCCTTAGAAAGCACAAACTTTAGAAATGGTAGAACATTGCATTTAGCTACCAAGCAAAGGTTAGGAGTCTCTGTTTTCTAATTTATTTCTTCTAAAAAAATAAATATACTTTAAATGCACCAATTTTTTTTCATCATTCAGAGTCATAAAATTGTCAGCATATTCACTAGTACTACAGGATGATTTTTTTCTGTTCAGAGAATCACAGTCATTTAGGTTGGAAAAGACCTCCAGGATCATTCACTTCAACCTTTAAATACCATATTGTCAACTAGACCATGGCCACATTCTCTTTCTTGAACACCTCTACGATTAATAACTCCATCATCCAGTCCTCTACAATGTTCCACAACCTTTTCTGTGATGGAATTCCTCCTGAGAACCAGACTGAATCTCCCCCTGTGCACCTTGAGGCCATGTCTCCTTACTCTAATGTTTGTTACCTGAGAGAAGAGCCCGACCCCCAGCAGGCTGCAGCCTCCTCTCAGGGAGCTGTAGAGCGATCAGGTCACAGCCGAGCCTCCTTCGCTCCAGGCCGAGCACCCCCAGCTCCACCAGCGGCTCCTCACAGCCCCTGTGCTCCGGACCTGCACCAGCCCCAGTGCCCTTCTCTGGCTCCGGCTCCTCAATGTCCTTCCCCAACTGAGGGGCTCAGAACTGGACACAGCACTCAAGGTGCGGCCTCACCAGTACAGGGAGACAATCAACTTTCCTAATCCTGCTGACCATGCTATTTATGGTACAAGCTTGGATATAGCACTCAAATATGAAATGAGACACAAAAATTGAGGAAATGAGCTAGGTGGCATTTGTGTAAAATTATCTACAGTCTAGAACAGATCAAAGAAATTATTAAAATGTTCAGATCTAATGTAGGTTAGAGCAGATGATTGTTTTAAACTTGAATTTGTAATTGGTGTAGTTACCAAGAGATTGTGCACAAAATGCAAACTGCTTGCTGCTTGATAATTTTGTTAAATAAGTCAATACAGGGACCAAAGACTGAGCAAATAAATATACCTAGTTATCCTTTCTCATTAAATTTAATCCTTTTATCTGTCACGATTTCAAGACATGATACTATCAATAGATTTTTTTTCAGAAATAAACATTCCAAAATTTCCAATACAGATAGAAATGCAAGATTCCAGAGTGATATCCGTGCAAAGAGAATGACAGAGATGTCAGGAAAGAAACTTTTGTATGCATTTTCCTTTGTACTGATAATCTCCAGGCTGTAATATTACGTTCAAGGGTGGAAGTAGTATTCAGTTATCCTATCCTAGTGGATCTATCCACTGTTTGAGGAGATTAAATTAGGGGAATGATAATGCTTGCTACTTTGCATTCATGTTCCAAAAACTTTGCTTTAGATATTCTTTGAAAACAAATAATGGTTAATTCTATTCCAGACCGCAAATTTAAGTGTTTCTTCAGAATGGAACCAGCTTGCAACTCAGTGGAGTTTTCCTTTTATCTTGTTGGACAATTATGGTGGTTTCCCTCAAGATACTTCCCAAATTTCTGTGCCCTGATTTTGTTTAAACATGACTAAAACACTAAGTAAGGATTTTTTTTCTTATTCAAGTCTGTGGAAATTACATGAGCACATGGAAGATACATTAATGGTTTTGGAACCTTGACTGAGTTCTTTATCTCCAGTTCGAGGCATAAAAAACCCTCCCAAATCTTAAAACCAGATACTTCTATTGGCTATTTAGACACTATGTATACTGGTTTAAAACATAAATGAATGAATATTAAAGCCATTTATAGCTGCTTTATTCACAGTCAGTTTTTCAAACTACTCTACTATCTGGCTGGTGATTCATCTTGTTTATTTTTTTATCATGTGCATGCAGTTTACGAGGTCATAGAATGCAGACCAGACTCTGGTGTATTGTAGTATTGGCCTTATTCTCTTTGCAAAACAAGAAATGGCTATGTAGTGTTGATGGAAGGCAAGGTTAAATTCCTTCTTTACATTATGTGCAGTATAAGTAGCTTCGTTTCCCAAAATTTTCTGGAACATCAAGTTAAAGGACTATCATGTTCTTGGATTTTGAAATCATACTACTTAGACACATCACTAGGGCTTGGGAACATGCTCTGAAAAACATGCTTTTGCATCTCATCTGTAAGTGCAAAAATCAAAGGTAGTATTTTAGATTCTACTTTACTGCATATTTATGAATGGCTTTTTTTTCCAAACTCTATTTCAGAAATACATTTAAAATAGTTTATGCACAAGGTTGGGTGAAAATCTACTCTAAGATACTCTTCTTTTTCTTTTTTTAGGATTGAATAAGGTCATATATGACATTTTAGAAAAAAACAACAAATATATTCCTGACAATTACTGTAATTAAAAAATGCAAACTTGAATTGTATTGACTTTCATATATGATATTATATTCTATATGAAATTCAAATTAAATTAAATTCTTGTTGTAAAAGGCCAGGGGCAGGAATAGGAGGTTAAAACACATTTTAAACAGTTCATAGCTTTCATGCACAAAATCATAATAATCAGTTGCAAACATAAAAACAGATCGATTTTGTTACTAGTGTTCTGATACATTTGAGTCACGAATGTGGAATTTAAAGACACAAAAATACTGAATGTTAGAAAAGTCATACATGATATACTTAGTAAGTGAGAGCTTCTTTAACATGTATTTTAAAATCTCAACTGGCTGCTAATCAGGTAGTGAAACAAAGGAAATCAAGTCCCTCTAGACTTGCTTGGAAAATCTTGAATCTTCAACAGTGCCAAAGAAGGTTGAGGAGAAACAGTACCTGGAATTTGCTCATATTTAAACATTACCTTCAGATGAGAATGAGCTGAGTCAAGAAGAGAAAAGAAGAGAAAAGAAGAAAAAGCATGAGCACATAAGCAAGCTGTAACAGTCAAGTGTTGCTCAGTTGTGCATACTCCACCACTCTTGTACTCTTAGGTGCTGATCAAGTTAGAAAAGATTTGTGTGTGTTGGATGATTTTAACAATATGTAAGAAAATTAAGTTACCTCCCATATACTGACTTAAGACCTACTAACTTGAGCCATACTTAAAATCTCTCTAGTGCACAGAGGAAGGCACAAACTGCAAAGGAAAAAAAAAGGCTTTTTTCCTCTTTAAAAGGGTGCTGGAAAAAAGCCTGTGAGAAAAAGAAAGGAACTGTAATAGAAGAAGTAAAGTAGCAAGGGGAAAAACTAACAAACCCAAGAGGGTCAGGGAGGGGAAAGGAGGACAAAAAAAAATTTTTTAAAAGAAAAATAGTATTTTCTACCTTCCTCTGGAGAGAAAAGCAGTAGGCCAATGAGGACATACAGATTGTAAATAAAACAACTCATGTTGCACATTTGGTGGCTCACATTTTCCACTTCTGCTATTCCCAAGGTTTACCAATACCTGAGCTTATAAAGAAGAGATTAGTAAATGAAAGGCAGGAAAGAAAAATATGCCCTGATAACCATCATCCTTATCAACACTAACCAACTCCCATAAACACAGGATAACCTTTTTTTTTTTTTTTTTTTTGCCAGTCTATACAAAACTTTATCTCAGAAAGGGAGCAAAAAGTAGAATTTGAAAGAAGTAAATTTATCTGCATGCTACCATTGTTTCAAACATTTCTTGAAAGTCTATAATTGTGAACAATGAATAATATTAGAAAACATCTACAGCAAAGTGGCAGTGGCTATGGTTAGGTGAATTTTCCAGCTTTGTCTATTTAATTTCAGTTTTACATTTACTTTAAAATTTTGTTTCATTCAGTCATGTATAGAATCAAAGGCCCTTCTAGAAAGCTTTGTAATTTTAAGATTATTTCATATTAATTTAATTTTACTATCAATCAAAGGCTGTAGTATGTGGCAAGCTTTTGAGTGCCAGAGAAAATAATCTTTTATTGCTGTTGTTGTTTCATCAACAAGAAGGTTACATAGTGCATTACTTCTGTAGGTCAAACCTATCGTGCATGCTGGGGAGCCTTTCTTCTCCCTTCTTAACTGCACTGGCTGCAAACATTCACATCCCCTGTAATTTGCCAGCTCTTTGCAGCTCCTTGATTTCCTTATTTCATTCTGGAATTTCTAGATATATCCCTATACTTACTTTTCTCACAGAATAAGATACCCTCTTGTCTTACCTTCCTGCCAGAGTGTCCTGAAAACCATTCAATTCAGGGATTTTCATATCTTAAAAATCTGAAAACAGGTGCACAGGTGAAAGTGTATAGGCTGGTGCAGAGGCACTTTTAGGTACTGGATATGGTAATCAGAATTCCACCCACTTTGATTTTTCCCATTCAGCCCACTGATTCACAGAAGTTGATTAAATATAAAATTCCAGACACGGCACAGTAGAAGTAGACAGAAATGCCATGTTGAATCTCCCTTCAGTTTGGCAGTTGTGCTGCTGCTACTTCTTTGTACCACCTCTCTGCTAACCTATGGACAGCAAGGCAAAGCTGTTTTCCCTAGAACATTGTAAATACACAATTAAAAAACAAGGCCTTCTTAAAATGAAATCACTGCTTATTGCAACTGTGAGAACGATTCCTTTTCAGTGGTTAATAGCCCCAGTAGTGTGAACCAAATTAGCTGATAGTCACATTTTTTTGCTTCTTTCAAGATAAGTTTTTGTTAGTCTAGGGACAATTTTTTGTCTGTTTCTCCATCATTTTGTTTCTACAATACCATGTCAAAACTGACAAATGGGGAGAAATTTCTGTAAGTATACTACACATTTCTATTCAATATTAAATGACTATCGATACATATGGAATACTAAAATCACACTATGTATCTTAAAGAGAAATGTGAATAGCTAGAACTTTTAATATGTCCTTGTTACGCATAATAACATACATTTTTTTTCTTATAAAATGGTACATCATACTTAGTATAAGACAGGTAGCAATACTACATAACCCATTAACTGAAAAAGAAGTATTCAACAGTAAAATATAGTTAGAAATAATTAATACATTATTTTTTTTTTCCCAAGGGCTTTCTACTGAGTTAAGTTAAAGCCTTTCTTGAAATATCTGGACTCTCTAGGTGTGACATATCTGGCCAGTATATAGATGATGAAAGCCACTGGATTTAATACATGCACTTAACTACAGAAAGGCATTATAGCTTTTGATTTGCATGCTGTATGTTTCTGTATCTATCTGCAGTTTCCTGTGCACACAGTGATGTTTTTCTATGTCTGAGACACTTTCGCTGAAACCAACTAGCTGGAGATCTTTTCAAAATATATTTCATAATCTTGAAGGAAGTGTATTCTTATTTTTCCGGCCAGCAGTAAATTTTCTACCTCAGTAGCATGGCTTATGGTACAGTATTAAAGATCCAAGCTTTCACAGCAGGTTGTATTGGCTATGTAAGCTTACACTGATTAAGCTTCTAGGAAGAAACAGTCAAATATAAATACACAAAACAACAACACAAATTCTCAATTGAATTTAGCTAAATCAATGAAATGTGAATTGTGAATTTATCTCACTTTAATGTCCATGATACAACTAAACCCAATTTAAGAAATGGTCAAATCCATGGCCTATAGATTAATCCATATTGATATTTTCCATGCAGTGTTGTTTCGACTTTCCAGCTACAAGGCATCCAATACTACTGCTCTGTCTGTTGACAGTCACATTGAATTCTTTTAATAAAATACAGTATTGCATTGCTGTTAGACCGAACAAGAAGTGAATTTCCACATGGGAAATTTTGGCAGAAATGTAGATGCAGGTCTTATTATTACTACATCCAAAGACAATATTACATACTCTCTTTTTGACACATCAAGTCTATTGATACATATTACAGAAATGAATACAAAAATCACCACTAATTACTTTAGGATCACACTGGAGGATGGCCTGGAACTTGGACTCTTCCTCACCTGCTTGACTTCTTAGGAGGGAGTACTCCTCTTTGGAACATAGAGTCTTTGCAGGTATCACTGCTTCTTTATTAAACAAGGTGAGGTGACAACACCTTGCTGACATTCATTGCCCATAAAATAATTATTATATAAAGATTATGAAGAGTGTCATAGCACTGCCAGGCTCCATCCACCCTGCCATGCACACCTGTGTGCAACTCAGAGATGGAGCTGGAGCTGTACTGCAATATCCAGCCTGCCTTTGAAAACTGGTTATAATTCTCTAAAGGTGCTAAGTTTTCCTTAAAAAAAAAAAAAAA
>WEIU01007389.1:74558-94370 GCA_013389925.1 Aegithalos caudatus | reverse complement strand
CTTCCAGCTTTTGCTGGCAGATTTTCAAAACCAGGACATTATTCCTTATTCCACTGGCCTATGGAACTGAAGAATGCCCATGGTGTAAGAAATACATCTGGAAGTTCAGCAGCCCCAGTGCCCTGGTAACTTTTTAGGTCAATTGTGACATTGGGGTCCCTGATCACTACAGACCATCAAAGAGGCCCCCAGGACTGAAGAATTCATGCATAAAGGAGAGGGAAAATATGATTAATGATTTTGGGGTAAATTTTATCATATATATGTTTATTCTGGGATCAACGAGTATGTATGTAAGATACAGTATATAAACAGGAACTTTCCTGTACTCAACATACATGACTTTAGGAGGAGCTATCTCCCTTGTGCATCTGGCCAGATAATGAATGCTTGCTTTTCAATGCTAGATTGGGATTAAGGAGTTTCTTGTTTTACTGAATTTTTTGTTAACAAGTCTGTCCAGTGTTCCTGTTTTTTCTGTTTACTGTTCTTGGGATAAAAGATACAGAAGTCTTATGCATCGACATCATAATTCTCTTCAGCTTTACTGAAATGTGATCTGATGGATATCCATAATCATCAGACTTGTGTTCCTGTGTTACAGCTGGGTATTCCACCCTGCTTTTAAGATGACAACCAATCCACATGCGAGGGATTAGCCTTTCTAATGAGAGTTGTAGTAGTAGTTGGATCAGAGCTCTGGCAAACGACAGCTGTGAAAGATGTTAGTTTAAAATAGTTTATATTACTTTCACCGAAGAGCTTAGTGGTAGCTTAGTGGTCTACTTTTTTTCATGTTTGAAACACCCATAAAATTTACCTTTTTTTTGGAGTCTGTCTTTTTTTACACCTTATCTTTTGAAAATTGCAGGGACATAGGGGTAAAACCTGCTTTATTGCAAATGATAGGTACATGAATTCAATAGTATACTCTCTTACCATTTTTGTTATTGTTTAACAATTTGGAGAACAGTCTGTGGTGTGTAGAAAGCAGATGGCATGGTATGGGAATGCTAGTGCAAGAGGATGTCTGAGGTTTGTGTTTGGACTGTCAGGATTAAGTGCCATTACCCTCTTCTTCTTAGCAATGACCATAGCCATATTAAACACTTTGGTTTTGTTGAATTGTTGTCACTTATTTTGTTGAGCTGAAAGAAGTAGATGTTGAACATGTGCATAAGAGTAAAGCAATACTGATTGTACATGTGAAGGCTTGTCTCTTAAAAACTTCCATGGGGAGGTTGATTGAAAGTGTAAGTGGAAAGAAATGTGCTAGTCTGAAATGGCTTTTACTGAGTACTGTGACAAAGTGGTTATACTTGGTGGAGGGTAGGAAGGCTTTATGAACAGTAAGGAAAAACCATTGCTGTTCCATAACAAACAACATTTTTGCTGAGAAATTGCATTTTTACTGCAGCACATGTACTTCAGTCTCAGTTTTGTTGTACCAAAAGCAAAGGACCAGGTTGCCTTTGCTATGGGAAGAGGAGTGAAGAGTGCTGGAGGACTTTTGTCTTCCTGTCAACTGGCAAGCAAAATAATAGATAAGCTGCAGCAGTAACTTCTGGTGCAGGAAAATATATTGCTACAAAGCTGCAGGAGCCTGGATTTCAATGACCAGGAATACAAAGAAGGACCAATTTGTTGCATCTTCTACTGTTGAGGCCCACGTCACATGCAGTGCCCATGGATCATGGACCTGGCATTTCAGACATAAGGTAGCAGATGTGAAAATGACCACAGGAAAGGTAGACCTTGGCCTTATTCCAGGGTTTCAACTCACACCTTGGAGATGTTTTTGGATTTTTTTCCTCTTTGTGAGATGTACCCATTCAAATATTTTGTTATGTTAGGCTACAGTGGATGTTTAGCGTAGTTTTGCAAGTTCTGAGTCAATATTGTCATACCTAGTAGAGATATAGTTGTATGGATTTATTTTTACCGGGGTTTCCAGTGCTTTTCTTGGCTTATGCGATTCACAGCCCTAAAAATTTATCCTACTCTGGTAAAGACTGTGAATCTAAGGATTATTGGCAGCGTTGAAAGCTCTTGCATATATAAAAGTACTTTACCAAGTAGTGCAGAAAAATTGTAAGAATTACATGAAATTAGGTGTGAACCAAAACTTCCCCTTGCATACACAATTGAGGGAAGGACTACTTTCTCTCTGTCCCAGAGCCAGACCAATAGCACACTCTTCACCAGTGAAACCTTGACCAGCCCTTCATCTAGAAGACTGTATTAACCAGGTTTTAGAATGAAAATGTGAACTCACAGAGAGATCTATTACACACTGAAGAGCAGATTGGCTCACAAATAGGAAAAATACCTGTTCTTTTAATATCTAACAGAATCTCAACATTTACTTCAAGTGTCTTTGTTTAAGGTTACTGCCTTGCATACTGTGGGAGGTAGGTCTGCCTGAATTGTCCATAGTGCTGCCCTGTTCTTTGTCTTTCTTGAGTGGGACCCAACAATATAAATTAAATTATTCCTCTGAAATGGTTATTATCCTAGCTTTATCAAAATAAACTTCATGTGTCCCAACTTACTTTTATGTGATTCTGAATTTAATCATGGTCTTTTCTAGTTTGGGCTAAACTTAATAAATGACATAAATTGCCACTTCAGTGGCTTGTTAATTTTACTTAATCATTTGAAATTGTATTAAATGGTGGTCTTCACTCTTTGAATGCTAGACTGTACCCTTAACCTCTTGCAATGTCTCTACCGTAAATGATTTAAGGTGATAAAAATTCTGATGTGAGTCATCTAGGGAAGGAGAATGTTCATGTGAAGGACAACTGGAGTGTGACCTTGAGTTTCATAGAAATTAAAGCTTTTAGAAATAGTATCACATCACTACAATACTGCCTTCATTAACCTCTGCACTGTGAAAAAACCCACAACCCCTTTTCCCCCTTACCCTCAAAACAAAGCCAATACAAACACCAAGAGATGCAGGTAAGTGCTTAGGTTTTAATACTGATTTTTAATTTTATTTTTCTTTACACAAAGAAGTTACCTTCTAACCAGGTAATGGTAAAATAATCATATTTTTCTCCTCTTAGGCAGTATAGTGGTTTAGGGCAAATCTGGGAGGAAGCCTCCTAAGGGGCCCCCCCGGGACCTCCCCCAACCAGTTCAGGAAAAAAAACCCTCCTCTGAGAGAAGTGGAAAGAACCCTGTTTATTAAACAGTCAAAGCACTGCCCGGCACAATAATTTGAACAATACCCAATGACAGGAACTTTGTGCTGCTCTGGAGAGATGACAGATTTAGGAAAGAAGTCCCTCCTGTAGATGGTTGCTCTGTCTCAGTCCCTCGGGCACTGGGAAACATTGCTGTGCAGATCTTGGTGGGTTCCAGGCACAAGCCCCCATGGTGCTCCCCCGGGTCCTCAATCCAGAGATATTTTTAACAGTTCCAAGGGAAGGCAAAAAAAAATGAGGGGAAAAAACACAACAACAACAACAACAACAACAACAACAACAACAACAAAAAGCTCTCCATCCCACGCCATGTTGCTGACCAACTCTCAAGGCCAGCCAGTGGAGGAGAGTTACTGAAAACAAAACTGCACACCTCTCCTCCCTGGCTCCCAGACCCAACACCAAAGGCACAAAGGGCCAGATCCAACACAAACCCAACAGACGATTTGGGATACAAATATCATAAATTCACCCTAGGACAGGCAGTTTCCATGCTGTACAAATGATTTTGGAAGCACTGAAATCTCGTCATTGAATGTTTAAAGATAGGAAGTTACTGCTTGTCTCTATGTTTAGGGTGAATTCAGGTCGGGTCTGATACTTTTCATGGTCTTCCTCAGTATAAAAATAGACTCCAAAGTGTTCAGTGGTTCCTTCGTAGATCCACCATGAAATGAAGTAATGTTTCAAGCAACCCCTGTTTAAGAAATGCAATACTAAACATGTCTGGGTAGTTACTATCTCCAGTAAAGAAATCCTGATGTTTGATCTCCAAGGCAACCATACTGTTTGAATTGAAGGGATTGCTTTATTAGCTGCTACCATTAGCTGCTCCTTTGTGAAGCAGCAAGCAACTAACCAGTGTATGTTCACTCCTGACCACCCAGTTTGTTGTTTAAATAAACCAAAGAATTGAAAAGCCCTGGCCCTTACACCACACCACCACCAAACTTGGCATGTTTTGCTTGAAACTGTTGTTTCCCTAAGAGGAAATATTTTATGTTTGAAGCCCTGGCCTGGGAGTTCAGAAATCTGAGTTGAATTCTCAGCTGTAAAGCAGTAATCTGATGTGAAGCTGGGAAGGCACTTAACAGTTTTTCTTTTGGTTTCTGATCTTTGTGTTGCCCTCCTGCCTTGCCTTTAGGTCATCATGCCTGTTTGCTCCAAAGATTCTTTGCAGGACAGTCAGAACTTAGGATAATTATTTGTTTTATTTATTTTTGTATTACTGTAACACAAATCCTCTGAATCTGGGTTGTATGAAATAGTTTAGAGTGGTTCTGCCACAAATTAATTTTCATTTTGGTTTTTTTGTTTCCCCTTGCACTCTTTTTTTTCCTCTCTTTGGGTGTTTGGGAAAAGGCAGATATTGCCAAATCTTTCCAACATATGCTGTGGTATGGAAAGCTTGGGTGAAAATGTACAGATTGGTTACTCACAACTATCAATGGTGTAAGAGAGAGAACACTCCAGAATCAAAGCCCAATGTACTTCATCACAGAAGTTGGAGGTCATAATTTTTAAGTTGGAAGCATTGATCTGCTTTCACATTTGAGTTGGCTTTAAAATTTTTCTCACCTTCCATACATTTTATGTATGTGCGCTTCTCTTCCAGCTGGGCTACATCAGCCCTCATTCTGTAAATTTATTTTTCAGGATGCTCTCAATCATGTTCTTTATTTGGAACCTTCTGTTTAGGCTCTTCCACTCAAATCTCTCTGAGTGCTTCATACAGCCACAGCTTAAACCTTGTAAACCCCATTATAAATGTCTATCAATGTAGATTTTTTCCTAAAAAAAGCAGGATTAGCTGTTATTTCACCACTTGATAGGAAAGAATTCAACTGAGGGCCTCAAACTCTTTATACATCAAGCTGTGACCTTGGTATATCTCATAATAAAAACAAGGCCTAGCAAGCTGGGAAAGTTTGAAGACCAAAAATATGTTGCAAAATGGGGCTTTGGGTTTGGCCTTCATAACTCCAACTCAGCAATGAACCAGTTGCCTAGCATGATACTGCTATGCTGTTGTAGGGGATTTTATTTCAAATCGACTGAAAAATTTTAGGCTTAGGTTGTCCTTTATGACTTATGGCAGTTAACTATTTTAAAGTGACGGTTGTGTTGCTTCAGTCTAGCAGTGTTGCTAAACGAGACTGATAACTCCATGAGGCAGGCATCTTAGTTGTTGGTGACCAAAGTATGAAAGAGAAACACTTAAGCATCCAGTAATGAGTCTCAGGTGAAAGGTTGACCATGGGATATCTCAAGCCTTCTCAGAAGATACCAGCATCACAGATGCAGTGCAGTCAGTATTTAATTTGCTTTTCCTTGCCTCTAGCAGCTGGTGCTGGCTTAGCTTCAGAGAACAACCAAAGGAGGCAGAGATGAGGCTTTGGTTAAAAGATGAGCTGGGGAAGTGTGTCTCACAGCTTTTTCTCTGAATGACTCTAGGTAATCTGAGTGTGTTTTGGGAAAATCTTAACTGAGTGTGGCAGAAGGAGCTGGTTGAAATTGAGTTCCTTTTGGATGCCAAAAATGTACCTGGATTGAAAAAACGATCACATGAATCCATGGCATAATACTTCAAAGATAAATGAAGAGATACAATCCTGGACTCAGAGAGCCTTTCCATATTGGAAGCTGGGACTGCTTGTGAGAGGGATATCACTGTGTAACACTTTGCTTATTCTTCTCTGATAGGATTTGTCATTGGCCATGGTTAGGAATGGACACAGACTGAGACAGCTCCCTGTTCTTAACCACGGTTCTTACCCCATATTCTCACCCTCCCCACTATTTTAACTGTAATTTAACCACCAAGGTCATAGGAGATTGTTAAAGAGGATTTTAATGAATTTAACATGTCTGTTGGTGCTTCAGTTGACTAACAGACATTTTTCAGTAACTGGTTGCACTCAATGTATTTTACAGTGACAGGTAGAAACATACAGACCTTTGCCTGTAGGCACATTTCAGGCAGGATAACCTGCAAACGAGTAAACTGTGGGATCAGAAGGGACAAGGTCTGAGCTAGGAGGAGAGACTGACTCTGTGCTGTAACCCGAAGAGCAAGACATTTTAGAGCCCAGAAAAATAATTGTCAATAGGATGTGAGAACCTTAAAGCCAGAGTGCTCTAGGAAAGGACACTTCCTTTTATTGTATGTTGTCTCTCCCAGTTTTCCAAAACATCTAATTTCGTAAAAATGACAGTGGCAAGCAGTCTTGCAGCGCTCATTTGCAGGTGTGTATTTGTTTCCAGAGACCACAAGTGAGGAGGGAAAGGTTCTAAATTTACCATACTGCTATTGAATAATCATTTTTTTTATCACTTCCAAGAAACCAGCTGTTTGCACTACTTCCTGTTTCCATAATCAGCTGGGAGTGTTCTTATTAACTAAGCAGGAAGCAAGTATTTCATTAAATTGCAAGTGACTGTCTTGAAAACTCTGCTGCTTTTCAAGATGTGAAGCTGTCTTGAAAACTCTGCTTCTTCTGCCACCTCTTGGGAAAGAAAGAAAATCATTGCAATGTCCCAGGATTAATATCTTGGCAACTGTCAAAAGAATGAAAAATACATAAGCTGTACTTTTAGTTTTAAACATTGTGGTTGTGGTTGTGTCCAGTCAACAGGTTCCTTGACAAGCCAAACAAATTCTTTTATGTTATTGCATCTAAAAACAGTCCTGTATGTAGAAGACAGCGGGACAGGGTTGAGAGAGATCTCTGGAGTCCAGAGCAGCTCTTGAAACATGCAATTTGTTGCATTGGTCATGGGTACAAGAGCTTTGCTTAAGCTGCCAGCCACAGCTTGAAGTGTGCCCGAAAGAGAGCGAATTTCGTGTTACAGTACGTTATATCTTTTTCTGTGTTGCATATTCTAATTTACAGTAACCAACCAGTACAAGACACAAATCCTATGGAATTTACATACAGCCTATAAGAACTACTACATTACCGTACCGCGATGGATTCTAAACCTTAAAAACTAATTTCTAGGCTCTTTTTCCCTGCCACATTGTCAGGGTCACCCTCCCTCTTGGCATCCCTTTGTCTGCCAGGGGTATTACTCAATCACAGGAATCTTGACTTCAGCTGACTTAATCTTTATCTTCCTGTTACACAGTAACTAGTGGCTTGGCTTCTTATATCTCAAAGCTCGCTTGCATTTCTGCTTTGCATATAGGTTTTGTATTCTTATAATCTTTTGCCAAGCAATCATATTTGTAAGGCTTTCCTGTTTCATCTTCTCCAACACCTGTGATTTAATAAAAGTGGCAAGGAAGGGTTGCAAAGATAAGCTGAAACAACATTGAAAACCTTTTCTGGGCTAGTACTTTGCTTTTTTTAAATAAGGGGAAAATTTGAACTCCAGAAGGAATGACTGGGCTGGGGAAGATTTTGTGATTTCGGATGATATCATTAAGCCCTGGCAGATGTGTTGTGTGGTGTGTTGTATGATGGGTCAGGTGTCTGAGAAGTGCTCTAGAAAAAATTATTTTATATGAAAGAACAAAGAGTAACTACAGCTTATGGGTATATTCAGCTGATTCTCAGAAGGGAAGAAAACACGGTGACAGCTGGCAGTGCTCAAGCCTCTGAGAGTGTTTGGTTCCCTCTCCAATAATGCTTAGATTATCAATGTTCTTTGCTGGAGACCGATACACTGATAACAGTATTTTAGGGATTCAGATTCCATTGATTGTTTTCACCTGTGAAATCCCAAGAGCTTTTGTGCAGGCTCATTGGCTTGTGTAACTCACAATCCCATTCTTATGAAATTCTGTAGGTCCACCTTGACATAAATCAAGGTGGACATTTCCCGTCAACTCTGGAACAAGTGTGACTGACAGCAGATGAAGAACACTGGTTTCATTCTGTTTGAGTCTGTTTGGGATCAGCAAAGAGGAGTGATGACTCTTACAAAGATGGTTTCAAGAAGTAAGAGTGCTGGAGGGGAGGAAGATCATGAGGTCTTAGTAGTTTTGCATCTTGGAGACATCATTGTTGTATCCTTCCATATTCCTGGAACTGCACATTCCAAAAAAAAGAGGCATCTTGATGCATTGATGGTATCTGCCAATTCTAAATGCTGCATAGGGTTTTACTCCTAATGGGAGTGTAAACTGATTCTTTGTAGCTGTATGTGAAATATATACACTGAAACAAGGGAGTGCTCTGAGAAGAATCAGGTAAAATTTAGCTGCTCAAGAGCAACGGCTGAGAGCAGAAAAGATGCCAGAACAACATGACAGAGAGGAAGACTTGCTGTATTTGTACAGCCCATGAGGACCGATTCAGGAACAGAGAGGAAGCATACTATGGCTTTAATGAAGACTTCAGTTTTCTGATTCACTTACAAAATAATGCTTAGAGCATGATGTAATTTCCTTATCTCATGAGTATTAGTTAATTAGAGGTTATGTGAATGCTAAATGTGCTTTGGCTTAGCCCTACACTGGAAAAAGTGAGAGGTAAAGTAGAAAGAAAACTGAAATGGATATCAAAGGCTGGATTAAACAGAAGAATTTTTGACAAAACTGTCCATGAAAAAAAACCCCACTATAATAACTCAGACATTTTCAAGTTAAATATTTAATTCTGGTGAAAACAATTGTTTCTTTTTCATTTTAGAAAATGTTTTTTTACAAAAGAGAAGTAATAGAAACAAAGATATCAAAAGCATTTACAAATCCAATGAAAAAAAATATATATGGTGGGCTGGAGATAACAGCTTCGAACCAAGACAGTGAGTAGTTTCATAATAATCCTGGATATGAAAGGAATATTGGCATCCCTCTGCATGAGGAGAGGAAGAAGCCTAGGTTAGAATCCAAAAGATCTGTAAAATATCAGGTCCTGAAATGAAGATTCACAAATAGCAAAATCATGACAGAAAAATATCAGTTAATTCTTTTAATTGAAGTTTTTTTTTCCCAAATGTTTGGAAGGCTTACTACATGGTGGGACATAGATCAGGTCAGTTGCCTCCAGGCAAAGTAGCAACAAAGAGCTTTTGTGACCAGCTGATGCAATGAATAATTGTGTATGCATTTTTCATGACAAGCTGGTTTTCACCCAAAAGTTCTGAGATAACAAATAGTAAATAGTGAACTAACTACTCCAGTTCATAAGTTGCTTAATTTGCTATTTGGTACCAAAACAATGGCAAATGTGATACAAATGTAACACAATTCATTGAGACTAGATACTGTTTGTCTTCCTTACATTCCAAGGAAACTGATAGAAATCTTAGAAAGAATAGAATTATGATGTCCATAAATCAGATGATAGAATAAGGGAAAATCAATGTGATTTTCTTAGGGGAAATCTCTTTTCCACAAATCTATTTTCATTCATTAAAAAGAGTCAATGAAGATACTATTATGGATATTGTGTAAATGATTTTCTAGAAAGGTTTTACAATCTCTTTCATTAAGTAACTGTTGAAATGAAGTCTTAAAGATAAAAGATACTGTTGGGAATCAGGAGCTGATTGACTAGGGGAAATAATAGTCTGTTTTTGTAGTTGAAGATAATTGGGGTGTCACTGAGAACTCTGTTTGCCTGTGTTTCCCAAGTGATACAGAAAAGGGATAAATGGTGAAAAGGCAAAGTGTGCTGATGATGCAGTAGAATTCACAGTAGGAAAAAAGTGCCATTGATGTGGTAGTATTCAGGGCAGGAAAAAACCAAAAGATGTTATTCCAGCTTTACAGAAAGACTTTGCAGTGAATAGGCATTAAAATGGCTTGTCAAATTCCCAGTAATAGTCATGGCATAGGCCAGCACAATACACAAAATTATGAGGATTAAGCTGGTTATTAAAATTTGGTATAGAAATGTTGAAATTATTATAGCTAGGTCTTTGAAAACATCAGGTATCAGCCAAAATGTTGATTCTTCATCAGAATTAGGAGAGAAGTGGAGAGCCAAACTAGTCATTTATGTTCAGGATATCTCTGTGGTATATGCATATCCTGGGTACTGTCATCTTTCTTTGCTTTCAGAAGAGTATGACAAAGCTAGAAAAGTTATACAAAAGTAAGGATAGTGTCCTGGTGTAGGGAAAATTTGGGAGGAAACCTCCAAAGGGTTTCTGGAAAGCAAACCCAAACAGCCACTCTCCCCAGCCAGTCCAGGAAAAGAACTTTGGAGAGAAGTGGAAAAAACTATTTATTTAACAAACAAAGTGCCCACAAACATAAAGAACAAATAATATGAAACAATAAAACCTCTCACTGCTCTGAAGAGAGATGGCAAACTGAGAAAGTCCTTGACATAGGTGAAGCTCAGCTCACTCAGTCTCTTATCAATCCCAGTCTTTCCAGAGGTCCAGACCCCGGTGGGCCACAGGTGCAAGCCCTCGGTGCTCCTCTGGTTTTTTTCAGTCTAGAGCAGATTTAAACTGTCTTAAGAAAAAGGAAAAGAAAAGCAGTCCAGGAGACTTCTCTGTCTCAGTTAGCTAAAACTAAAAACACAGGAGATTTCTGTCCTGCTGCTGTCCGTGCTTCAGATGAACACATAGTCAGGAGAAGAGAATGTGTAGGAGTCAAGCAGTTTTCTCAAAACAAACATCGTGCTTCTTTTTCTGTTTCCCTCTCAGAATCAGTCTTAAAGGTACAGAACTCAATATACAGTACAAACAGAAGAGACGATTGGGGATACAAGTATCATAAAGTCATCCTAGGACAGATAGATAGTTAGATGTCTTCAAAAGACGAGTAGGCTAATTCAAGGAAGAAAAGCCATGAAGGATTAATAACAAACATTTTAGGTAAAAGATCAAGTGTATGAACTTGAGAGTATATAGCAGAAATAGTGATGTTCTTTTCTCTTGGCTCATGTAATTGCCCTCTCAATGTCCTTTATTGACCTGTGTCATATGTCATACTTAGTGGTTTGCTTAATCCCATACAGATAGTCTAGGCTCCTAGTTGAAGCTGTATTTCTCACTGGTACTGGAAGAACCCTCATCACAAGGCTGGCTGTGTGATGTTTTGTTCTTGGCTTTAAGGTTCACTTTGCTATTTCACTTCCCTTGTGAAAGTGTTGTAATCTTGGGGAAGAAAAGTAAAATTTGGACCAAAACCTTATTGTTAAATTGTATCCTTGGTGGTATGTCCTGAATCAGGGTTAGAGTGGGTGTAAATTGGATTTGTTCAAATCGCTCTTGTCCTGGGTTAGAAATATGAGTACTTTGTGGGAGAGCAGGATGGGGAGGTAGT
The DNA here is from genome assembly GCA_013389925.1 of Aegithalos caudatus. Lineage (NCBI taxonomy): Eukaryota > Metazoa > Chordata > Aves > Passeriformes > Aegithalidae > Aegithalos > Aegithalos caudatus. The sequence goes on along the minus strand of WEIU01007389.1, from coordinate 82,928 downwards.
TTAATATTTCCCTTAGCAGTTTTGACTGAAAAAAGTATTCTTGTTGTATTCTTAGCAAGATGCTGTGAGCCCCTTTCACCTTTTTTTTACGTTTTTTGTGCAAATCCCAGCCTGAGGCAAAGGACTTGTAAGCATTATCAGACTCCCTCATAGACAGTTATGAGGGGCATGTATTTTGTGAAGGCAAAGCACTTTCACAGGAAAGATTTGAGAAATCATGTCTCAGGACTGGCTGATCTCCAGGTAGCTTCATGTGGCAGCCAACAGCTGGCCTGGAGGCCTCACAGTCATAAATCACCCTGATCATAACTTAACCAATCTATGCCATTAAGGGAAAGAGGTAAACATCTCTATGAAGAAGGCACTGAGAAGCCAAGAGATTCAATTTCAAACAACAGATGCCAGCCAGTCCCTGATGAGCATCAATGCAGGCAGCTATTGGCCAGTGAGCTCGGTGATAAGCATATTTTAGCCAATTGGGATCAACAACATGGTTTTTTGAAAACCCAATGAAAAAGAGCTGTAGTCAATAAAATTTGCTATTGCCATATGAACCTTGGTGTGTCAAGTCACATCTGTCTCAACTGCAACACTGCAGAACACTGATGTCGATTGCTTTATAGACATGATGGACAGGAACAAGGAATCTAAGTAAATACTTGTAAGTCTAATTTCTATGTGTTAGAGGGTAAGTAGCTACCATTTTTGACCACAGGGAAGAAGTTCCATGTTGTAATTAAAACTTCCCTGCTTTTCAGAAGTTTTCATTCTTACTTGTTTGTCTAGACTTCTCTTGTCACAGCTTTCAAAATCCTGGCAGAAAATGCTAAGAAATCCAAGTTTGTGTAGTCTTTTAAAGAAGAAAGGGGAAACAGGGAAAAAAAGAGAAAACAAGAGCAAAAGTTCAGTAACTTCATCTTAAAGGTTTTAATTATGGATTCAAAATTAAACAATTAGCAAACTAAACTTGGATCAAGGCATGTTTTGTTTAAAAATGACCCAACAAAGTGTTCATGTGAAAGGGAAAAATGAGTATGTGAGTGAAGACCCAAGACCTATTCCAATTGTCTGTTAACATTGCAGGAAACATAGTTGTTTACAGTGTTTGGCAGGGGATTTTGGAGTAGATTTTTTGCTTTTGTCTGCAGGGGGTAGGAAGTGCTCAGGCACTTGCTTGAAGTAGTTCTAAATACTAACTTGGTTTTGCTTTAACTCGGGCTTCTTGTGTTAGGGTTACACGGCTACATCTGATTATGGCAGGAAAAGTCAATCCTAATATTTAATTAAACCTATATATGTGGGCTTTCACTGCTGGGTATCTGAGATGGACCAATCTGATTTTTATTTGTGCCTCAACATATGCAGGTGAAAAATTACTCTAGGGGCTGAACACATGCTGGGAGCCCTGTCTCCATGGACACTTTACCTGACAGCAGATCAGGGCAGAAAAAGCTTCCACAATCTGGCTGCAAGTGAGGTCCTACTTGCTGGTGGGGTGGATGCCTGGGAAAAAATGCTTGCTAAATTGGGCCATGGAAGAAGCTTTAGCACATAAAAGCAATTAACTTCAACACAACCAGGGGTTGTTTTCTTTGGGTTTTTTTGAAGGGAGCAGGGACTAGCCTGGAGGAACAGCTTGGCTCCCTTCCTTCCTGCCTTTTCCTGTCTGTAGTCCTGCTTCCCTCTCTGCACCTGTCCTGCCCTGCTTCACTGCTTTCCCGAGGAAGCTCAATGCCACAGCAACCTAGAACTCTGCTATTTCCCCAATGGAGCATCTGCTGCTGCCCGCAACCACCGCCCCAGCCCTGCAGGTGCAGCTGCTCCAGGAATGTGCCCATACCACAGCAACCTATTCTTCATTGATGGAAGAGACACACATCTAGCTGCTGTTTGGAATTTGAGCCTACCTGCCACAGGAGTCATGCAGACTCATTTGCAGCTTGCAGCACACATGCTACATCTGCCGAGCTGATGTTGAGAGGGTGCCTGGGATACAGTGGTTAATGATCTATCCCAGTATTCTGTTTCTATCTGTCTCTCTTTTCTCCTCTTTTCTCCTCTTTGCTCCCTTTTCTATCCCCTCTTGAATAGGAGCACTTACCTTTCTTTATCAATAAAATGTTCTCAGATATAATATGGCCACATTTGTGCCTTATTTTCATCCAAGAAATCTGTCAAAAGGAATCACCCTTCACTCCCCTTTTATAGCAGATGGGACAGTATTGAAATAGATGATTTCATATTTGCTAATTTCTGGAGGCATAGAAATCAGGAGACTACTATGGAAGAGTGGAAATGCAGTCTGGTGATGGCTGCATTGCAAACAGACTTTGTGTTCCACTCCATATCAAGATGAACTGCAGAATACAGTGTCAGGATAAAGAGAACCAGATATTTGGATTGCTATGAGATAACATAATGACTATGTACTGAAAGGAACAAAGTTTTAGTGTCTGAACAAGTCCTCTGCCAGCAGCTTCATTTTCCATTCTAAACCCTTCTCCCCCCCCCCCCCCTCCCCCAACTGTGAGGAAATCTTGCAATCCTGCTTGTAAAAAGTAACACCGATGAGTTGACATTACTTTGGGAACAGGAGGTCATGCCAAACTGCTTCTCAGCCAGTGCAACAGATGTTCCTTCCTAAAAAGGGCATGCTATACTCTTTCTCCAGCATTCAGGTGTCTCCAAAATACTGTATATTGAGTGCTGCAGCTTTTGTGCAGAGGACTTGGCATTAGGTATAGTTGCTCCTACATGGGATGACTCAGTCCCTCTTTTCCACAAAAGAGCATGGATGGTTAAAGCCTTCCAAAAAGTGGGAAAACTTTGCAATTGAAATATTGTATATTTTGATTTGCTAGTGGTGGTCTTGGTGCTTTGGTTCTTTTCAAAGGAAGCAATCATAACAGACAATGACTCTGCTCCTAAAACAAACCCCAGTTTGACCTGAGGATGCACTGATTAGCATTCATTGCATCTTATGAAATGCACTAAGTCCACTGGGAAAGAAAATGCTGTAACTGTCATCAAGAAAATGTGCTCCATTTAATTTGTTTTACATTCAAACTGACATTGTAGGTGTCCAGTCTCTTTTCTAGTGATTCCTGCTCTGTATTCATGATGTATTTTTGTCCACTTGCTTGATAACTAAATATCAATGAATAGTTTGGACAAAAGTCCATTAGTTTGATGTTTAGTACTGCTTTGCCCAGCTACCGAACAAGGTGGTGCTGGGAAACAATGAAACAGCAAGGATACTGAGCAATTGTTCAAGTCCCATCTATATTGCTACTCCTACTCTTCCTCTGACACTTGGGATAGAACTTGCTGTTTGCAATCCAAAGCGAGTAACATCTAGCTAATAACACTTCAATTTACTGGAAGTTGGAGATGATAGGGAGGTAGTGTATTCTTTTTGCCAGGAATCTAAAAATGTCAAGTTTTTGGTTAAAAGACCAAGTTTCCAGATGAGGAGTTGATGGAACAGCCTTCTGGATGCATTCTAAAATGAAACAAGTAATTTTCCATCTGCTAATTCTGGATTTAATATAATTACCTTTTTCTCTTTCTCTCCCTTGTGTTTGTTTGTTTCGTTTCATTTGTATTTTTAAATTGAAATACTACTGCAAGGACTATGCAGTCCAATCAAAGCATTCAGTCACTAATCTTACATGTTTCTACACTTGTTTTCCTGAGACTATGCTCAGGTGATAACTCCAGAGGATGTAGATGCAACATGAAGCCTGTTTCTTTCCTGAGGTTCAGTTCAAGCACAGATTTTGTAACTCAGAAGACATAGTGACTTGGCAAATTAAAGCGCTGCAGCAAGAGTCAAATGCTAAAAACTGATTAATCCATAGTCCTCAGTCATGTCAAACAGAGTTAGCAACATTCAATCATTTTTTTCTTTAGTATAGAAAGTTCACAGAGCTCACTGGAGCTCCTTGGTTTTCACATGACTTAAGGTTACACTGGGACAAATATAACTTCTGCTACTGCACTTGTAACCATTCAACTTCATTCTTGTTTAGGTGAAATAAACTGGAGAAGTCAAGAGAAGAATGACTTGTAGAATGACAAATATTTAATAGAATAAAAATAAGTCTTTTAGGGGCTTTTTGGACACAGACAAAACCAGTGATGATAGCTATTGTATATCTAAAAAATTCTGTTGACTGGATTTGGGTGACAAATTGGTAATAGGAGTAAAGGTGTTAAAGGCGGGTTTCTCATGAAACCTGTAATCATTTCTGATTGTGTCTTTTGAATTTGAAATGTTTCTTTAGTATTTAAAAAAATCCCCCAAGACCAGGAGAAACCCCACAATCCATCTTATTTATTTATTTGTTATTCTATTTTTATTTATATATATATAAAATATTTATTGTATTATTATATTATTTATTATTTATTATATTTATTATATTTCCATTCATGTTAGCCACAGTGCTGAACAACTGGTGAAAGTCCTGTGTTTCTTTCTGATCTAATTGCAAATCTAATTTTACTATTGTTTGCCTTATTTAGTAACCACTATAGTTTTCTTGCTGCTTTTTAACTCAGTGATTTTTCCTGTGCTCTATATTAGCATTTGTATCTCGTGCCAACATTGCATCACCCATTATGCTCCTGAATCTGAAAGCAGCATCATCACACTTCTTGGTTTCTTTGTAATGGGAGCTGCAGTGGTTCTTAAAACTCTTGGTAAGGGAAATCTTGCAGAATTAAATTCTCCTATGCAGCACAAGCTGTTTAAATGAATGCACTTGAATTAACTTCTTCCCCTCCTTCATAGGGTTTACTTGAAATGAGAACATACTGCACAGGGGGAAAAACCCCTGTATTATAACCTGCTTCCAGAAACAGCCTGCACCTGGGTTTTGGTATGTCAGCTGCATGAAGGCCATGCTGCTGGTACACAGGGATTTGGCTTCAGTCCAAGAGTAGGATTTTCTTTCTACTGGTCAGATGTAGCATGTGGTGCTGCATGCACACTGGGATTGTGGGTTATTCACCAAAATGCCTTGTTTCTTGTTAGTGCAGTGGTTTTGAGTGGTTTTATAGTGGTTTTTTTTTTTTTTTTTTTTGTGAGATATGAGTTAAGTGATGTGTGATTATTGTGGAGACAATTTAGTATTTCTGTGAGCCTCAAGGAAAACAATAGCCTAGTGCTTTGTTTTTAGCTCAGATATTTTCCTCTTGTTAACAAACAGGATAGCAATAGGAGCTTTCATTGAAAAATACTTTGCATTTTAAAGTATTATGCTTCAGGGTGTCTTGCAGACAATTATCAATCTCAAGAAGTTCCTTTAAGATAGCTGAATAGTATTATCTCTGTTTTATAGATCGGAAAGTGTGGTAGTGAAACAAAACAATTTGCTCAAAATGACAAAGGAAGTAAGAATCAAAGTTCTGTGAGGCTTTTGCTCCTTTTCAGGTAAAGTCCAAAAGAAGAAGTAGGGCCAGGTCAGGCAGTGCATTAGGGGAATTTGGCCGCATTGCACCTCATGCAAGCTGAACCTGAGCATTAAAATTAGGTTCATTGGAAGTAATTTGTGTGAGAATTTGTTATATGTATTTACTTGAAAATTTGTGAATTGAGTGTACTGGAATTTTTTGTTGTGGGAGTTTTCTGTTTAGCAGTTTACATGTGACCAAGAAGTCACACCTGTGTAACTTTCAGAAATGTACAAATCACTTAGGAAGTAATTTTTTACATTTTTGACCTTTCTTGTCATTTTTTTTTTTTTTTTTTTTTTTTTTTTTTTTTTTTTTTTTTTTTTTTTTTTTTTTTTTTTTTTTACTAGAATTTGGAAGATATTGGAGTATGGGTTTAAAAGAAAAAACAGTCATGGAAAATACAGTGAGGTGTTTCACCCAGACTTGTAATCTTCCTATATCTGTGTTTCTCCTTGGTGTAGGCTGCCTTCAATCAGTAGATTTTTGGTAGTTTTGATAGAGAAAGGTATTTCTATTTTATGTACATACCTTTGATATTTTGAAACTTGAATTTGTTTCAGGTCTTCTTCTGTTACTGATTTTTCTTTAAAATATCTCTCAGACACCCAGTGTCATTCTGATGTGACTTCTTTTAGTAGGACATCAAGTTAAAAAAATCATTATACTAATTTCTGCTGGTGTCTTAGTCCCAGAGTAATCACCATCACAGTAGTGCATTTCGCCATGGGAACAGTTTTAGTAGGCACTCTGCCATCTCCTTTTCTCTCTCAAACTCCCCTAAAACCGTGTCATGATTCCCCAGTGGCAACTCATCTGCAGAAGCCCTGAACATTGTTCAGAAATGCAATGAAATGAACACTGTTAGTGCACTCTTAGTTGCAGTCTTGTAGTTAAATAGAGTCAGGAGGGGGAAACAGCAGTAACTGTGCATTGCCTGCAGCCAAATCCTGATGCCATACTGGCACTGCAGCTTGTCCCACCTGGCCCCAAACCACAGGCAGCCATGGTGTGCGCCAGCCTTGGGTGTAGAGCATTTGTAGATGTGTGCTTATTCAGTGGAGGGTTTTGGATTAGATTTGGCAGGTCTGTGAAAGCACATATCCCGACCAGGATGGTTTGTGAGAGCGCTGATCTGCATCCATGGAGGAACCTGATGACCCATGGCATCCCACACTGATTTTCCCTCCATAGTCTCTTCCACCATTGTAGAGAAACCCTCTACCCCTCTCAGAGGAATTAATTTGCTGTGTCCAGCTGTGTTTGGGGTCCTTGTTTATAATACTGAGGATGGTTGTTTAAGCAGCAGTATTATCCAAGATTGCCACAGTTCCCGTACCTCAGGGGTTTAGCCCTGGCTAGCAGTGATCCCTGGGGGGGAACTGAGGCAAGGACGAAGATGAAAGACAAAGGCACTCCTAATCTTCCAGGAACACAGATCCCACAGTTTATTGTCGAACCTTCTCCATGCAGTTGGGATGATTAAGAGACCGAACCCCCATGCTGGGGGTCCTTTATACCCTCTTAGGAGGAGGGGGCGGGGAGGGGTCTGCCAGCCAATTGGGGCTGACCTGGGGCAGGTAAGGCTCAGGTGGTGTCGAGTAGCGAGGGTATGGGGGATTCTGGGTAGGTACAGCAGATATTTTGTGTGAACAGAAAAACACCCACTGCAATACAGACTAAAACTACTTTGTGCAATACAACACAAGATGTGTTTCTCCATCCAGGGGAGGTTCTGTGGAACTACTTCACATCTCATGTGAAAGCCTTTTTTCTGTTTTAGTGAACCCATTTTTCCACAAGTTGCATCCAGCCCTTTGTCCTGGTGTATAAAGCTGCACCCAGAAGGGAGGCACTGCATTGTCCCTGACAGTGCCCTGGTGGCATTGAGCAGCAGGGTCCTCTCTACATGTTGTTGTGTCATGTGGAACCTCTCTGCTACACAGTTTCTGATAGCTGTCCCTGAACGTGGGCTGCATTTGGAGTTAATTTAAACCTCCAGCTGGTTTAATAATCATCAGGGTACATGTAGATAGTGGCCAGTTCCCACAGACGTGGCAGAGATTAGGTATTAATAAAGTACAGATACCACCATTTATCCTTGGACAGGAAATGTTTCCCTGGGAATTTTTGGGTGTGTGGATTTGGAAGATTTCAGGGTGGAAGAGTGCAATAACTGATAATTTTGAAGGGGAAAAACAGTTGTGGAGAAAGTGCTGTTAAAAGCATGTCCCCGTAGCACAGTGTGTCTTTGAGGAGGTGGGTTTAACGAGATAACATATGATACTTCTGTAATAAATGAAATCAGCTAATTTTATCAATAAGGATTTTATTGAAAATTTGTGATATCAACGTTTGAGATAGCCACAAGCAAAATCAGTGTCGAGCCCAGGATCGGCACTGGGTGAACCACGGATTCGGTCTCTATCGCACCGAGTCCCCCACAGTTCACGAATTCTGTCTTCGAACTCTCTCTTCCTGGAGTATGTTTTTGTACAGTTTTTCGGCAGGACATTGAACAGCCTCAGTCTTTTGTGTCTCTTGTGTTGGGATGAGGAGGCCTTGAGGAGGTAGATTTACATATCGAGTGTCAATCACTGGGTCGTTGTCAGAGCTCATCTTCTAAGGGAGACCCATCTCCCTTCGGTGCCACCCTTCATTCTTTTGCAAATGAGTTCCTTTCTGGGTTACTGGCAGAGGTTTCACAATCCCTGGACACTTTTTTATTTCTCAAACATGAATGATTTTATACTATATATTACAATAAAACGGGAATTATTTCATGAGATATATCACAATTTCAATCAGTAAATCAAGATTTTTGCATCTTTTCTAGAAGCCTGCAGTGGCCAAGACTATATGCAAGGTTGTGCTAAAAAAAAAAAAAAAAAAAAAAAAAAAAAAAAAAAAAAA